>JAJLRB010002211.1:0-24224 GCA_020976825.1 Odocoileus hemionus
GTTACAGAATGAAATATCATAACATATATTGGCCGTGAAAACCCTCGATGGGGAGTGTGATGAACTATACAGTGGACGTGAGGCAATAGATGAAGTGAGTCATAAATAAAAAGGGGTTTAGGGATAAAAAATGGATGTGGGTGTCATATCATGATATGATGTCACACATATAGTGGCTGTAGGCAATTAAACCCCGGGTTTTTATAAGAGATAGGTTGGGGGTATGGCACACATAGAGGGGAGCGATATCAAGGTGGGGGATGAATTTTCATTCACCGGGAGTTATGTCACATTTAGGAGACTGATATCAGATGCATGGTGGTGATTCAAAAATACTAGCATTGATTCAAAAATTTTTGAATGGGTTTCTTATAGAAGTGTATGGTCATACTATGTCAAGTTGATGACTTCCATACTTGTTTGATTCATCGATAACGATGTGGAAAACTGATACAGGGGTTGGGTTCAAATATATGGGTGTGATGTCAAAATAGCCGCTGTGTTTTTATAATGTAGTGTGTGCGATATCATAATATTGGGTATGATGTATAAATAACCTGTGTGATTCATACATATGGGGGCTATTCATAGAGTTCATGCCATTCATCATAAGATAATTCAAAAATAGGTTTTGGTTGTGATCCAGAAGTGGGGGGTGTTATTGATACACTGGTTTGATGACCCCCAAAAATGGGTGCTTTTCGATATGTGGGTAGATGGGAGATAAACATCGTGTTGTCTTTTGTGAAGGCATATTAGTGTGGTGATATCATGAATTCAGTGGGTGTAATGTATGACCAATGGGGGGAAACAAAAAGGTGGATGGACGTTTTGTATGCATAAGAGCCATACAAAAACTGGGTGTGATTCAATATCCCTTTTCCAAAAGTATCAAAAGAGTGGTTTGATGACACAGGACTGGATGCAATGTCTATATGGGGGTGAACATGTGTACAGTGCATTTTTTGTCATAAGTAATGTGGGGACTCATAAAATTGGGTGGAGGCCCATAAATGTTATGATGTTAAAAATAATTGGTGTGATGTCATACATACCAAGGGTTTTGCATAGGAAAGCCTGTGGTGAGACACAAACAGTTCTGCAATGCTACAAATAGGTAATATGAGTTTTTTAAAAAGGATAGATGCGCATACAATCAGAATCTCATAAATCAATGGGATGTACACAATCAGTGGAGTGATACACAATACCGTGGGTACGATGTGAAAAAACTTGTGGAAGTCTTAAAAATGGGGTTTGATTCATAATGTGAGGAGTGATTTCTTCTACAGGCATGATGCTATACATATCCAAGTTTAAGTCATACAAAAAGTGGTTGACATTTTCAATACAGTGGTTGTGATGACCCGATTACTGGGTGTGATGCACAGTATATGTATATTTCCCTGCTACGATTTGGTTTCATCAAAAGGGTTTTCTGTCATAAAACAGATGGTGAAAAAAGCATGGGTTTTATGTTCTTTACAGTGCATAAAATTCACACATGTAGTGTGTGTGATGTCTACAAATGGATGTAACAGCTGAGAGATGTGATACAAAATACCTTGGTGGAAGTCATAGAGGGGTAGATGTCTGCCTGAAGTGGATGGACTCAAAAAAATAAGTGGGTTTTCTGTGATAGAGAGGGTGTAAGTCATCTAGGTCAAATGATGCATACATATGCCGATGTGGTGCATCACACCGAGCTTGTGATTCAACATATGGTATCATGTCAAAATACTGTGGATAGGAGGGCCACGTAAACGACTGATACATACATATATCCTGAGATACCCCCGACTGGTGGGTGTGATGACAAGATCAGTCGTCTCAATGTAATGGAGTGATGCCATATATGTGGGCGTGATTCATAAGGTGGGGGTGTTCATAAAGATTGTATTCACATGATCCCAATTTTCATTATTAAGTGAGATAAAATCATACACACCGTTTTATGAAATGATAATTTTTGTATAACACAGTACAGGGGGGTGATATCAGACATGTGGCTGTGAAGCACCAATGGCTGAATTTTCATAAAACTGGTTTTTTTGCCATAAAAGTAAATGTCTAAACGTTTGTGTTTGATGTCTCGAAACTGTCATTGTAGAATTCACACTTATCGTAAAGTCTGTCCACACAGGAGAGGGCATGTCATATGTATGCGTGGAAATCAGGGTAAGTGCATGTGAGTCCCCTACTAATAAGGGTTTTTTGTCATAAAGTGTGGATATGAGTCATGTAAGTCAAGGAGCATACATTTGCCACCCCTTTATGTCTTACATAGTTGGTGTGATGTCTCCGACAGAGTGAGTGTGGACATTAGATGGGGGTTGGCCAGAGAGAATTGTTTTAAGTCAGATACAAACTTGTTTTCAGGTACACAGTGTGGGTAGATCATATATAGGGATTGAGTCATAAACAAAGTGGTGCCATGGTTACAAAAACCGATATAGGGGATCAAATTTATTAATTCCCTATAAGTGCCTAAAATTTTTTCCTACATGCTGGGGTTTTTATCCATACAAAATCTGTTTCTACCGTCAATCAAGTTGGGTTATTTCACGAACAGTAGGTGTTGTCGGTACTGGGGGTTTTGTTGCATTCGTACACCATGTGAAATTTTAACACTGAGTATGGTGTCAAAACATTTAGGGGAAATTTTTTATAGATACAGTGGGGGTGATGTCACAACTATATGTATGTGATTCATATACGTGCGGTTTTCAGAAAAAGGGGTGTGTTCATAATACGTCACAAGCCATAAGCCGTGGTTTTTAGTGCAAAAAGTGAGGGTGTGATGTTGGTAAGTGCCAATTGCCATGTATATGGCAGTTATGTTATAAAAAAACATGGGTGGATTTTTAAAACATCGTTGGGATACCAGATTTGTGGTTTTTGATTCACTGGTAGTGTAATTTTCCCTATAAAATGTGAGTTCAATAGAGAGGTTTGATTTCAAAGTCAGTGTTTGAAGACTCAAGGTTGTATGTATGTTATATAGTCAATGAGCACCCATATTTTTGGTTTGATGGGAACAAAAGGGGGGTATTCGTGAAGAAATTTCATGACAAAAATACTGGGGGTGATGTCCCCTGATTTGGGTTGAATTTAAAAAAACTTGTTGCATAAGGGTATATTTAGCTTTTGTATGCAAAGATGTCACCATATCCTAAGGGGGTCACAACACACATGTTGGATTCATACATAGTGTGATCATGGGATAAAATAAAGTATAATTTACACGTATACGGGGGGTTTAAAATCATACAATATTGGCCGGATACCACGATAGGGGAGTGTGAAAAAGTTAAAATGGACGTGTCAAAAGAGGAAGTGAGTCATAAATAAAGTTTTGACGCAAAAAGGTGGATGTGATGCTATCAGTGCTTTGTCACACATTAGGGCTGGTGGCAATGTACCTGGTTTTGTAAAGAGTAGGTTGGTGTGAGGCACACAAGAGTGGGAGCGATATCATAGGGGGGATAATACATTAACCGTGGAGTTTTTGCACATTTAGGAACGATATCAGAATGCGTGGTGGGATGTCATAAATCGAGCATTGATGTCATAAATTGTGAATGTGGTTTCTATAGAATGGTTGGGTCCTACAATTTTAAGTGATACTTCCATACTTTTTGTGATTTCAGATCAGCGGGTGTGCGACACTGATCAGTGGGTGGGGAAGTCAAATTTAGGGGGTTTTGATGTCAAAATAGCCGTGTGTTGTCATGTGTAGTGTGTGCATATCAATTATTGGGTATGAGTCATAAAAAACACCTGAAGTGATTTTATACAAAAGGGTCTGATGCAAAGTTCATGCCATTTTAGCATAATGAATAGATGTCAACATATGTGTGGGTGTGTATCCAAGAGGGATGTGGGGGTTTTTGAACACGTTTTATGACCCAAAACAAGGAGCAGTGTCAGATAAGTGGGGGGATGGCAATAAACATCGTGTTTTTCTTTGGGGTGATGGGAATATAGTGTGTGGAATCTGAATTTATGGAGAATGGATGACTACAAGGTGTAAAAACAAAAAGATGGGTGGACGTTATTATATGCATAAATGCCATACATAAACTGGGGGTGAGTCATATATACAGTTGTCCAGAGATCATCAATAAGTGGTTGTGATACAAGGGACAGTGGGCAATGTCGATTGGGGAGTATATAGGAAAGTGCATTTGCTGTCATAATAATGTGGGGGTTTACTCATAAAATTGGATTTGAGGGCCTTTTAAGTGATATGATTTAAACAAAAGTTTTTTGTGAGTCAACTACCAAGGGTTTTGCGATGATGGAAAACCTGTGTGTGAGACACAGTACAAATTTTTTGCAATCTACAATAAGTGAATTGATGTTTTAACAATGGGTATATGTCTCATACAAAACGATGAATCTCTAAATACAGAGGTATATATCACAATCATGGATGTATGACACAGATACCGGGATACGTGGGAAAAAAAACTGTGTTGGGAAATCTTTTAAAAAAATGGTTTTATGTCATAATGTAGGATTTTATTTTTTCACATGCGATAGATGCATAATATGCCCAAAAGGGGAATCATACAAAGCGTGGGTGTGACATTGTCAAACAGTGGTTTGATGACCCAGATTTCTGGGGTGTATTCACATGAATGTATATTTGCCCTGCATACGATGTGGTTTCATCAATAGAGGTTTTTCTGTCATAAAACATGTGTGATGAAAAAAGCAGTGGATTGATGTTTTTACAGGCAAAATTACTGTTGTTTTGTGATGTCAACAAAGTGGGTGTGTTCACGAATATGTGATAAAAGATACACTTTTGGATGTCTGATAGAGTATATATTCAGCCTGAATGGATGGGACTCATAAAATAATGGGTTTGCTGTGATAAGAGGAGTAAGTCTCTAGATGAAATATGTCAACATATCCCATGTGGGGGCTCAACACCCAGCGTTGTGATGTCTACATAGTGGGGATCAGTCAAAATACTTGGGGTAGGGGTCACACTATATGGGCGTGAATCATACAATATCGGGTGAGAAAACCCCGACTGGGTGGGGTAGACACAGATACAGTGGGGCGTCAGGTCAATGAATGGGGGATCCATATATATGGGCTGTTCAAAAGGGGTGTGATGTCAAAAAGTGGATTTGATTCACATTATCACATAAAATTTTTATATATAAGTGGGGAGATTTTATCACACCCTGGGGTTTTGAAATTGAACATTTTGTTGATGACACAATACGTGGGGGTTAATCAGCATATGGCTTGAAGCACCAATGGCTGAAGTCATAACACTGTGTTTATGCCAATAAAATAGATAATTCATAAACTTGTTGGATGCATCGAAACGTCATTTGGGAATTCACACTTTTCGTGAAAGTGCTGTCACACACAGGGAGACATTCAATGTAAGTGCGGTGATACATGGGAAAAGTATGTGAGTCATACATAAAAGGGGTTTTGTCATAAGTTGGGATATGTTATTTTTAGTGCTAGAGGCAAAAACATTTTCCACCTTGATTTTACCTATTGGGTGATGTCTCCCAGAGTGAGTGTGATGAATATAATGGTGGGTCCCGGAAAAATTTTTTCAAGTCAAATACAGAACTTGGTTTCAGGGACACAGTGTTTGGGGAGATCATATAAGGGGGTAGATTTTATAAACAAAGTGGTTGCCAGGGGTTTAAAAAACCGATAAATGTATCAAGAGTTTTTGTAAATTCATATAAGGCCCCATTGTGCCTACATGCTGGGGTTGATCTCATACACATCGGTTTTTATACCTCAATCAGTTGGTTATTACAAAAACAGTAGGTGTGATGTCGGATACTGTGGTTGTTTGTCATTCGACACCATGGAAAAAATCAATCACGAGTAGGTGTCATAAACATAGTGGGTATTGTTATAAACATGGGTGTTTCACAACATATTTTTTAGTGATGTAATACAGTGCTGTGATTTCATGAATAAATGGATGTGAGTCATAAATCGCACGGGAACCATAAGCCCGGGTTTAGTGTCATAAAGTGGGTGTGATGTTGTGTATAGCCAAGTTTCCATTAATGGGGGTATGAGTTTAAAAACGATGGGTGGATGTTGTCAATACAGTCTTGGATACACGATTTTTGGTTGTGAGTACATTTTTAGTGTATATTTTTTCCTTATACGGATGTAGTTTCAATAAGAGGTTGGATTTAAATACATAGTTTGAAACCAAGGGTGTATGTATGGTATAATAAGGGGATATGATTTGCAATATTTTTGGTTTTATGGGTACAAAAGGGGTGTGATATATGAAAAATTGTCATGACAAAGATACAGTGGGTGTGATTTCCGCCCGATGTGGAGTGATGTCAAAATTACGGGGTTTTGCAGTAAAGGGGGATAAAGTACGTCTTCTGATGCAAAAATGCCCCCCAATGCCTAATGTGGGTCATCAACACACAGTGTTGTGGGTTCAACATATGTGTTCATGGCAAAATAAAAATGATATGATTTTACAAATAACTGGGTGAATATCATACATATATTGGGCCCTGATACCCCCGATAGGGATTTGAGAACGTAAACAGTGGGCTGATCAATAGAGTGGAAAGGATGTCCCTAAATAAATGGTTTTCGGCATAAAAAAGGGATGGAGTCATAGAGTGCAATTTTATGTCACACTATATGGCTGGATGGCTAGTACCGGTTTTTATAAATAATAGGTTTTGGGGGGATGGGACACAAGAGTGGGACGATATAAGGTGAGGGGGTAGATATCATTCACCGTGGGGTTTTTCACATTTTGGGATCTATATCATAATGCAGTGGGGTGATTCTAAAAACTACATTGATGTCATAAATTGTGAATGTGGTTCTTTTAAATTTTTGGTCATACTATGTCAAGTGTGATGACTTCCTACTTGTTTTGGGTGTCATCGATACACGGATGGGCGACACTATACAGTGTGTGATGTAAATAAGTGGGGTGGTTTAAAATAGCCGCGTGTTGTCATGAATTATGTTGCGAATCAATAAAATGGAATTAGTCATAAAAACACCTGAGTGATTCATACATATAGGGGGCTGATTCATAAGTTCTGCCCTGTCAGCAAATGAAAAGATTATACATTAGGTGTGTGTGTGATCCAGAGGTGGGTTTGGGGTT
The DNA here is from genome assembly GCA_020976825.1 of Odocoileus hemionus. Taxonomy (NCBI): domain Eukaryota; kingdom Metazoa; phylum Chordata; class Mammalia; order Artiodactyla; family Cervidae; genus Odocoileus; species Odocoileus hemionus. The sequence continues at coordinate 7,151 of JAJLRB010002211.1, forward strand.
ATTGATACACGGTTTTGATGACCCAGATACAAGGATGCATGCAATATAGTGGGGGAATGGAATATAACACGGTTTCTTGTGTGTGAGGCATTATATGTTGTATACATGAAAATTTATGGATAATGTATGACTACAAAGGTGTAAATCAAAAAGGGATGGACTTTTTATAGTCATAAATGCCATACATAAACGGGGGGTGTTCAATATACAGTTGTCCAGAGAAAATCAAAAGTGGTTTGATGACACGGGCAGGGATGCAATGTCAGATGTGGATGAAACATGTGAAGTGCATTGCTGTCATAAAAAATGTGGGTGATCTCATAAAAAGTGGATGTGAGGGCCTTTTAGAGTGTTATAGTTAAACATAATTGGTGGGGAGTCATACATACCAAGGTTGTGCGAAATGGAAAGCCTTGTGTGAGACACAGATACATTTCCCAACTACAAATAGAGTGAATATGATGTTTTTTTACAAGGAAGATTTTGTCAAAAATAGTCAGAGATTCATAAATACGATGGTATAACATAAACCCGGATTGAACCAATACCGTGGAACGATTGAAAAATACTGTTGTTGAAGTCTTAAAAATGGTGGTTTAAAATTTTTAAAGTAGGATATTTCTTCTACAGTGCGATAGATCATACATTCCAAGTTGAAGTCTCAAAGCGGGGGTGACATTGTCAATACAGTGGGTTGTATGACCCAGATTACTGGCGTGATTCACCTGATATGATATGTTCCCTGCATACGGGTTGGGTTTTACAAAAGGGTTGTGCGTCATAAGAACAGTAGTTGATGAAAAAAACGTGGGTGTGATGTTTTCGTGCATAAGATGTCCCCACATGTATGTGTGTGATTCATACAGAAGGGATGTGTACAGCTGAGGTATTGGATGACAAAGAACACTTTGTGATGTCTGATAAGGGGTTGATGTCACCTAATGGATGTGACATCAAAAATAAGTGGTTTGCTGTGATAGAGAGGGTTGAAGTCATCTGAGTCAAAAGTTCATACATATGCCAGTGGGTGTCATCAACACCGACGTTTTAGTCATACATAGGGGGCATTCAAAATACTGGGATAGGAGGTCCCCAATTTTCATGGACCCGGGTTGATATCATACATAACGGGGGGGGGGGGATACCCCGAAATGGGTGGGTTTGTGTGACACAGATACATTTTGGGGTCAGGTCGATGTAATGAGTGAGCCATATATATGGACTGATGTCATAAGGTGTTTTGATGTCATAAAAAGTGGATTTGAGGGGCACATGTATCCCATAGGGGTTTCATATAAAAAATTGGAAAAGGGGGAGCCAAAACCCCCCTGGGGTTTTTGAAATTGATACATTTTGGTATACCAGAACAGGGTTTTATACAGCATAGTGGGTGTGAACACGCAATGGCGAATGTCAAACCTGTGTTTTATGCCAAAAAAAGAGATATGCAAAACGTTGTGTGTGATTCACGAAACTGTCATTTTTAGAATTTTACAAATATCTGAAAGTCTCCACCACCGGGAAAGGGCAGTCATATGTATTTCGTGTGATTCGGGGAGAGGCTTGATGCATCATAAAAGGATTGTTTTTTCATAAAATTTGGTATGATTCAAGTATAGTGCATAGGGTGGCATACATTTGCCACCTGTGATGTCTTACATATTGGGTTTAGTCTCCACAGAGTAGTGTGATACAATAATGGGTGGGTCCCCCAGAAAATGTGTTTCAGTCAATACAGAACTTTTGTTGCGGGACACAGTGGGGTGAACTATATATTGATAGATTCAAAAAAATATGGGTTTCCATGGGTTTTCAAACACCGAATGATGTGACAAGAGTTTATGTAATGTCATATAAGTCCTATTGTGCCTACAGCGTTGGGTTTTATCTCATACTACATCTGTTTCATACCGTCAATCAAGTTGTGTGATTTTAAAAATACAGTAGGGGATTCGGATACTTGGTTTTTTGGGCATTCGTACACCATTAAATGCATTACACGAAATGGTGTCATAAACATATTGGGGTATTGTTTTAGATACAGTGGCGTAGTCACAACTATAGTGTATGGATTTTATATACAGGCGTGTGTTTCATGAATAAGTGGATGTGATGTCTTAATACGTCACTGAAACCATAAACCGGGTTTTTGTTCATAAAGGAGGGGGTTTATTTGTAATGCCAGTTGCCAGGGATATGGCGGTATATGTTATACAACAGTGGGGGATGTTGTCAATACATCGTTGTGATGACACAGATTATGGTTGTGATGTCACATGTGTGTGTAAAAAAGTTTCCCTATATACTGGATTAGTTTCATATAAAGGTTGGATTTTAAATACGTAGTTTTTAAGACCAAGGTGGTATTGGGGTGGTATATATGTGCATATGAGTCACGCATATTTTTTGGTTTTAAGGGAACAAAAGTGGGGTGATACAGGAAAAATTGTCATGACAAAGTCAGTGGGTGTGATGTACGCCCATGTGGGGTGTGATTCAAAAATACTGTGGTTTTTCAGTAATGGGGGATATGTGACGCTTTTTGTAGGGAAAGGATGTCACACAAACCTAAGTGGGGTTTATCAACACACAGTGTTTTTGATTCATACATATGTGTACAGGCATAAAAAGTGATATATGTCACACTATCGGATGTAATAAAATAAAAATATATTGGGGCCGTATAAAACCCGATAGGGGATGGTGACACATACAGTGGGGCTAGAATAGAGGAAGTGATTCATAAAAAAATGGGGTACGCATAAAGATGGAGTATGTCATATGCATGCATATGATGTCACACATATATGGGTGGATCATATTACCCTGTTTTTTGATAAAGTAGAAGTTGGGTGTGAGGGGAACATAGAGGGGGAGCGATAACATAGGTTAGGGATAGATATCATTTACCGTGGGGTTTTTTCAATTTTGGGGATCTGTACATGAATGCAGTGGTGGGATTCTAAAATGAGCATTTTATTCAAAATTGTAATGTGTTCTTTAAAATTGTAGGTGTCATACATAGTCAATTGGGTACTTCCATACTTTGTTGTGATTCATCATACAGGGGGAGTGGCGACCTGATACAGTGGTGTGATGTAAATATAGTGGGTTGATGTCAGAAATAGCCCTTGTTGTCTAATGTAGTGTGTGCATATCATATATATTGGATATGAGTCAAAAACACCCGATTGATTCATACAAAGGGGGCTGATGTCCAAAGTTCAGCCATGTATGCATAAAAGAATATGATCATACAAAGTGTTGTGTGGGATCCAGAGATGGAGTGGTGTTATTGATACACTGGTTTTGATACCCAGATACAAGAGCAGTGTAGATTAGGGGTGAGTTTCAGATATAACACGTGTTTTTTTTTTGTGTAAGGCTAAATATGTTGTGAACATGAAATTCTTTGGGTGTAATGTGATGACTACAAAAGGGGTAAACAAAAGAGTGGGTTGGGGTTAGAAAGCATAAGAGCCAACAAAAAATGGTGTGAAATTTATATAACATTTCCAAATCTCAAAAGAGTGGGTTGTGATACACAGGGGAGTGGATGCAAAAGTCAGATAGTGGGGGTGATATCATGTGTACAGTGCATTTCTGTCAAATAATTGTGTGATCTCATAAAAAGTGAGTGAGGCCTTATAATGATATATGTTAAACAAAAATTGGTGTGATGTCATACATACCAAGGTTTGCGATGATGGAAATCCTGTGGTGAACACAAAACAGTTTCTCAATGCTACAAAAAAGTTAAAAGAGTTTTATACAATGGATATGATTCTCATACAAGTCGATAGATCTCAAAAAACAGAGGATGATACCTCAATACATGGGTGGATGACACGATACCGGGGAACGTAAAAATACGTGTTTAATCTTAAAAATGGTGGTTTGATTCATAAAGTGAGGGTTTTTTTCTTCTACATGCGATAGATTATCCTATGCCAAATGTGAAGTCAACAAACTGGTGTGACATTGTCAATACAGTGGTTTTTAAACCCAATTACGCTGTGTGTCACATGTATGTGTATTTTTGCCCCGCATACGGAGTGGTTTTATCAAAGAGGTGTCTGTCAAAGAACAGTAGTGTATGAAAAAAACATGGATGTGATTTCTTTCAGTCATAAGATGTCACACAGTAGTGTTGATGTCATACCAAAATGGGTTGATATCAGCGAGGTATGTGATTACAAAGATCACTTTTGATGTCTGATAAGTGATAATGTCATCCGAATGGGTTTGACATCATAAAAAAAGTGGTTTCTGTATAGAGAGGTTTTGAATCCTAAGTGCAAATATGTCAACATATCCGAGTGTGGTGTCATCAAAACCAGCGTGTGATTCATACTAGTGGGGGATCAGTCAAAATACTGTGGTAGGAGGTCACACATACTGGGCGTAACATACATTTTACGGCTGAATACCACGCTGGGGGGGTGAGACACAGATAAGTGGCTCAGGTCAAAAATGGATTTATGCCATATATAGTACGTGAGCATAAGGTGGTGTATGTCATAAAGAGGATGTATTTACTTATTTACATATGATTTCATATATAATGGGGTGAGCTACACACCCTGGTTTGAGAAATTGATACATTTTTTGTGTACAAGATACAAGGGGGGTGGTATCAACTAGTGGCTGTGAACACGCAAGGCTGAATTGTCATAACACTGTGTTTGTGCCTATAAATAGATTGTCATAAACGTGTGGTGTGATTCATCGAAACTTCTTGGAGAATTCACACTATCGAAAGTGCTTCACACACAGGGGAAGGCATGTCATATGTAGTGCTTGTGATATCATGGGGAAGTCAATGTCAACATAAAAGGATTTTTGTCATAAAAATGTGGATATGATGTCATGTATAGTGCATAGATGGGATACATTTGCCACCTGTGATGTCTTACATAGTTTGTGTGATTACCGACAAGTGATTGATGACATATAATGGGTGTGGGCCAAAAGGAAAAATGTTCAATCAGAACAGAACTTGTGTTGTCAGGTAAAACAGTGGGGGAACATATATATGGTAAAGTCAAAACAATGGTTCCCTGGGGGTTTCAAAAACCGAATGTTTCAAAGTTTTTTAATGTCATATAGATCCTATTTGCCCCCCTGCGTGGGGTTTTATCTCAACTACATCGTTTTTTTACCGTCAATCAAGTTGGTGATTACACAATACAGAGGTGTGATTCGATACTGGGGTGTTGTATTCGTACACCATGTGAAAAAGTCATATCACTGATATGGTGTCATAAAAAATGTGGGGTTATTTTATAGATACATGGGGTGTGAGTCACAACATAGTTATTTATGTCATATACATGCGTGTTTTTCATGAATAAATGGATTGATGTCATGAATACGTCCCCGTGAAGCCCTAAGCCGTTTTTTAGTGTCATAAAGTGAGGGGGATGTTTGGTATAGTGCCAAGTGCCATGTATATGGCAATGTTTATACAAAGTGGGGGTGATTTGCCCAAACAGTCGTTGGATACACAATTAGTGGTTTTTGATGTCACATGTGTGTGTATAAATTCCCTTATACGGATGTATTTCATATAGGAGTTGTATTTCAGATACATAGTTTGAAGACTCAGGTGGGATGTATGGAAAAATTCAAGATGTCACCAATTGTTGGTTTTAGGCATACAAAATGGGTGTGATAAATGAAAAAATTTTCATGACAAAAAACAGTGGTGGATGTCACCCGATTGGGTGTAGTCAAAAATACTGTTTTGCAGTAATGGGGGGTAGTGACGTCTTCTTATGCAAAGGGTGTCCACATATGCCTAATGTGGTTCATCAAACACCATGTTTGAGTCATACATAGGTGTTCGGGGGAAATATAGTGCATAGATGTCACACGAACTGGGGTTAATATCATACATATTTGGGGCCGATACCCTGATAGGGGGATGTGATGAACTATACAGTGGACTAGTCAATAGAGGGGAAGTGATGTCATAAATAAAGGGTGTGACGGCATAAAGATGGATGTGATGTCATATGCAGTGAATGATGTCACCAAATGTGGCTGGATGCATATGTAAACCCCGGTTTGAAAAAGATAGTTGGGGGGATGGCACACATAGAGTGGGAGCATATCAAAGGTGTAGGGGGAAAAATATCTTCACCGTGGATTTTTTGTCACTTTAGGAATCTGATATCTTAAGCAGGGGGGTGATGTCATAAAACTGAGCATTGATGTATAAAAAGGTGAATGGGTTCTTATAAATGTTATGGGGTTTATACATATTCAAGTGGTGACTTCCATACTTGTTGATGTCATCGATACAGCGTGTGGCGACCCGATACGGGGTTGTGTCAAAATAGGGTTTTAGTCAGAAATACCGCTGTTTTTCATGAAGTAGTGTGTCGATATCAAAATTTTTGGAAGATGTCAAAAACCCTGATTAGCATACAATAGGTCCGATGTCATAGAGTTCAGCCAGTCATGCATAATAATATATTCATACAATGTGTGTTGTGTGTCCAAGAGTATGTGGTTTTTTTGAACACGGTTTTTATGACCCCGAAAATATTTCAGTGTAGATAAGGGGGGAATGGCAGTATAACATCGTTTTGTCTTTGTTAAAGGCATATAAGGGTGATTATCATGAATTCAGGGATGTAATTGATGACTACAAGGGGGAAATCAAAAGAGTGGGGGTGACGTTTAGTTGTGCATAAGATGCCATACATAAACTGGTTGATGTCAAAAAACAGTTGCCCAAAATCATCAATAGGTGGTTTGAGACCAGGACAGTGGATGCAAGTCAATAGTGGGGGGTGATATCATGTGTACAGTGCATTTGCTGTCAAAGTAAATTGGGGTGATCTCATAAAATGTGGAAGTGAGGCCTTTTAAGTGATAGATGTTAAACAATATTGGTGTATGTCAACATACCAAGTTGTGCATGATGGAAAGCCTGGTGTGAGACACAATACTTTCTGCAATGCTACAAAAAAGATGAATTATTTTTTTTTACAAATATGAGTCGTCATACAAGCATGAATCTCATAAATACAGAGGTATGATATATCAAACAGTGGATGTGATACACGATACCGTGGTCGATTTAAAAATTTCTGTGTTGAATCTAAAAATGGGGTTTTATGTCAATTGAGGATGTATTTCTTCTACATCATAGATGCTATACATATGCCCAAGGTGAATCATACAAAGCGTGGTGTGACATTGTCAAACGTGGGTTTGATGACCCAGATTACTGGTTGATTTTCACATGATAGTGTAAAAATTGCCCTGCATACTGGGGTTTCACAATGGGGGTTTCGCTAAAACAGTATGTGATGAAAAACAGTGGTGAAAGTTTTCAGTCAAAAATTCACACATTAGGTGTGTGATGTCATACAGAATGGAGTGGGTATCACAAGTATGTGATGACAAAGATACACTTGGTGATGTCTGTAAAGTGAGTAATGTCTGCCCGAAGTGGATGGACATCATAAAAAGGTTTGCTGTGATAAAAGGATTGAATCACTAAGTGCAAAAGATGTCATACAAGCGAGTTGGTTCATCAACACCGAGCGTTGTGAGTCATACATAGGGGATCAGTCAAAATACTTGGATAGGGTCACACAACTGACGGAAATCAACATAACGGGCGAGAACCATCACTGGGGGGGTGTGATACCAGATACAGTGGGGGCTCAGTCAGATTAAAGGAGTGATGCCATATATATTGGGGCGTAGTCATAAGGGGGTGTGATTCATAAAAGGGATGTGATGTCCTGTACACATAATTTCATATATTAAGTGGGGATGAGTATACACACCCTGGGTTTGATGAAATTTATACATTTTGTGTATGCACAGATCATGGTGTGAATCAGACATTTGGGGGGTTTAAACACCAAAGGCTAATTGTCATAAAAACCGTGTTTATGCATATAAAGTAGAAATGTCCTAAAACGGAGGTGTGTGAGCATCGAAACTGTCATTTGGGGAAATCACACTTATCGTGAAAGTGCTGTCAACACAGAAAGGACTGTCATATGTATGCGTTTTGATATCATGGTAAGTGCATGTGAAAGTCAACATAATAAGAGTTGTCATAAAGTGTGGGGTAGACATGTTAGTCAAGGTGGCAACATTTGCCCCCTTATGTCCCTTTCAAGTTGGGGTTTATGTCCCCCACAGGTGATGGATGACAATTTGAGTGGGGTTTGGGCGAGGAAAAATGGGTTTTTAAGCAGATACAAAATTGTTTCAGGTACACTTGGGTGAGATCATTATTGGGTTATTCATAAACAAGTGGGGTTCCATGGTTTTAAAAAACCATATGGGATCAAGAGTTTATGTAAAGTCATATAGAGTGCCTATTTTTTCCACACTGGGGTTTTTCTCAAAATACATCGTGTTTCATACCGTCAATCAAGTTGGTGTGATTACACAATACAGTAGGTGTGGTCGGATACTTTTTGTTTGTCATTCGACACCATGTTTAAATGTCTATACACGAGTATGGTATAAACATAGTAGGGGTATTTTATAGATACAGTGGCGTGATGTCACAACATATGTATGGATGTCTAACGGCGTGGATTTCATGAAAAGGGATGATGCATGAATATCGTCACGTAAGCCATAACCGTGGTTTTATTTTTAAAAAATGAGGGTGTGATGTTTGTTTTAGTGCCAATTGCCATGTTAGGGGAGTATATGTTAAACAACGAGTGGGGGTTTATGTTCAAAACGTCGTTGTGATACACAGTTTTGGTTTGATTTCACAAGTGTATGTATTTTTCCCTTAACTGGGTGAGTTTCATAAGGGGTTTTTGATTTCAAAAACATAGTTTTGAAAAACCAAGGGTTATTGATGGTATATATAGTGCATTGATGTCACGCTATTGTTGGTTTGATGGGATACAAAGTGGGTGTAATCATGAAGAAATGTCATGACAAAGAAAAGGGTGTGATGTCACGCCCGATTGGATGTATGTCAAAAAACTTGGGTTTTCATAATGGGGTATGTGACGTCTTTTGAAGGCAAAGGATTCACACAAAAGCCCTAATGTGGTTCACAACACACAGTGTTGTGATGCATACAAATGTGTACAGGCATAAATAAGTGCTATGATGTCACAGTATACTGGGGTTAATACATACATAATTGGGCCCTGAACCCCGAAGTAGTGTGATGACACTAACAGGGACTTTAGGTCAAAGAGTGGAAGTGAGCATAAATAAAGTGGTGTGACGGCATAAAGTGATGTAGTCAAAGCAGTCAAATTTATTCACAATAAGTGCTGGAGCAATTACCCGGTTTTTGATAAAGAAGAAGTTTTGGGGGGATGGGACACATAAGTGGACGATATCATAGGTAGGTGAATATCTTCACCGGGAGTTTTCACATTAGGAAACTATATCAGAATGAGTTTTGTATGTCATAAAAACGAGCATTGATGTCAAAAAGTGAATGTGGTTTCTTAAGAATGTGTATGGGGCATACATTGCAAATTTTTTATGACTTCCATACTTTTTTTATGTCTCATACAGCGATGTGGCACACAAAAAAGTGGGGGTATGTCAAAAATTTTGGGGGTGAGTCAGAAAAAAGCCGCTTGTTGTCATGAATTATGTGTGCATATCAATATATTGGGTATGATTCATAAATACACCTATGTGATTCATACATATAGGGGTCTGGGTCATAGAGTTTTAGCCCTGCATCATAATGAATATATTCATACAAAAAGTGTTTGTGTGTCCAAGAGTGGATGTGGGGTTATTGATCACGGGGTTTTTAACCCCAAAACAAAGGATCAGTGCAGAAAGTGGGTGAGAAAGGGAGAAAAACATCGTGTTTTTTTTTGTGAGGGAATATAGTGTGTTTATATCATAATTTTAGGGATGTAATGTATCTACAAGGGTGAAATCAAAAAAGTGATGTACGTTAGTATGTGCATAAACCATCAAAACTGGGGGTGATGTCAATATACATTTCCAGGTCATCAATAGATGGTTGTGATGACACAGGAAAAGTGGAGCAATGTCAATAGTGGGAGTGAATCATTTACATGCATTGCTGTAAATAATGGGTATCCATAAAAGTGGATTTGGGCCCTTAAATGAATATTTTTAAAAAATAGTTTTGGTGTGATGTCTACATACCAGGGTTTTGCATGATGAAAGCCTGTGTGTAGACACAGAACAGTTTTTTGCAATGCTACAAAAGAGGAAAAGAGTTTTTACAATGAATGATTCGTCATACAATCGTGAGATCTCAAAATACAGTGGTATGATATCATCAATACAGTGGGTGTGTGAAACAATACCGGGATACGATGTGAAAAATACTGTGTGTGAATCAAAAAAAGGGGGTTTGATTCATAAGTGAGGATGTGATTTCTTTTACGGCATAGATCTAAACATATCCCAAGGGGAAGTCATACAAAGCGGGTGTACTGTCAATCGGGGTTTGATGACCCCAAAACTGGCGTGATGTCCCCATGTAAGGTAAGTTTCCCTGCATACTGGATGTGGTTTCATCAATAAGGGTTTGCTGTCATAAAACATATGGATGAAAAAAACTGGGTGTGATTTTTACGTGCATAAATTCAACATGTTGGTGTGATGTCATACAAAGGGAGTGAATCACTAGAGTATTGAGACAAAGAAAAAACTGGGGTGATGCTGTAGAGGGATATATGTCATCCTAAAAGGGGTTGACATCAAAAAATAATGGTTTTTGCTGTATAAGAGGGAATCATTAAGCAAATTTCATCATATCCGATGTGGTGCATCAACCCGAGCGTTTTGGGTGTCTACTAGTGGGGATCATTCAAAAATACTGTGGATAGGAGTCACACTATACTGGACGTGATATCATACATAATCGGGGTGGAAAACCATCGACTGGGTGGGTTTGGGGACACAGTACATGACTCAGTCAGATGTAATGGAGTGATGCCAATATAGTGGGCTGATGTCATAAGGTGTGTGATTCATAAAATGGTGTATGTCACATGTATCACAATTTTCTATAAATGGAAAAGTCAACACACCCGGGTTTGATGAAATTTATACATTTTGTGTGATGACACAGATACATGGGGGTGAAACAACATAGGGCTGTGAACACCAATGGCTGAATTGTCATAACACTGTGTTTATGCCATATAAATAGATTGTCATAAAAGTTGTGTGTGATGTCATCGAAACGTCATTTGAAAAATTTACACTTTTCGTGAAAGTGCTGTCACACACAGGAGAGGACATCTATGTAGGGGTGGATATTTTGGGTAAGGGATGTGATGTCAACTAATAAGGATTGTTGTCAAAAGTGTGGATAGATTTATGTAAGGGATAGGGTGGCATACATTTGCCACCGTGACTTACATGTTGGTGTGATGTCTCCGACAAGTAGTGTGATGACCATAGATGGGGGGTGGTCGCAGAAGAAGGTTTCAAGTCAACAGAACTTGTGTTTTTTTAGGTACACAGTGGGGTGAATCAAATATGGATATATTCATAAAAAGGTTGCCATGGGGTTAAAACACCGTATATTTACAAATTTTTGTAATTCTAAAAGTGCCTATTGTGTCCCTACAGCTGTGGGTTTTTATCTCTACTACACGTTTTCATACCGTCAATCAAGTTGGTGAATTTCACAATACAGTAGGTGTGATGTCGATACGTGTTGTTTTTCATTCGTACACCATGTGAAATGATATACACTGAGTCTGGTGTATAAACATTGTATGTAAATTGTTTAGATTTCATGCTGTGATTTTAATTATTGTGTATGAAATGTCATAAAGTGCGTGTATTTCATAATGAGGGGGATTTTTATGTCTGAATTCCAAACGTGGAACCCAAAGGGGTGGTTTTAGTTATAAAAGAGGGTTTATGTTGTTATTGCCCAAGTTGCCATGTAATCGAGTAATGTTTTTAAAAAACCAAGGGTGATGTTGTCAATACTCGGGTTTGAGACAAAAGTTAATTTGGTTGTTAGAGTACATTTTATTTTTTAATATTTGCCCAAAAAACTGTGTATTTATATGGAGTTTTGATTTCAGAAGTACGTAGTTGAAAACCAAGGTGTTAAAAGTGAAGGTAAAAAAGTGCATAGATTCACGATATTTTTTTTATGGATACAAAAGTGGTGGATATCATGGGGAAAAGAAATTGAATGACAAAAAAGTGGGGGGTAGCAGGATTATGTTTAAAAGTCAAAAATATGTGTTTGATAAATGGTATTGTGGGTTTTGAGTGAAAGGATGCACACATTGCCTAATGTGGTGTAAACAACACACGGGGTTTTATGTAAATTTGGTACTGGGATAAATATGGATTATGTCAACGTTTAATTGTGTTTCAACAATTTGGGTGATACCCTTGTAGGGGTTACACAACTTGGAGTGATTTAGATAAGGTGAATGTGCAAAAATAAAGTGTGTGGCAAAAAGTGGTGTGATTTTATAATGCTTGTCCAAATTAGTGGTGGTTCAATTAAAATGGTTGATAAATAATTTTGGATGCAACCCCTAATGGGGCGATTCATAGGTTAGGGAAAAAATATATTCAACGTGGTTTTTACAAGGGATTTTATGAAACATGGGGGTTTATGCCCCAAAAAATGACATTGAAAAATTTAAATTTTAAAAGGGTTTCTTTGTGTGATGGCATAAATTGTGTGATATTCCCTACTTGTGTATTAAGTACACATGTGGGACACAAAAGGTGTGAGTAAATTTTAGTGTATGCAAAAAACCGTGTGTGTCATAAAGTTTCGAATCAATAATGGGTTGTGTCCCAAAAAAAAAATGGTGGATGTCAAAAATGGGGGATTCAAAGTTCATGCCCTTCTGCATAATAATTTTATTTATAAAAAGGGTTGGGCCAAAAGTATTGTGTTAAAAAATTTTTTTTTAAATAAATGATTGGGTTCATATAGTGGGGGTAGATGGCAAAAAAAACTGTGTTGTCTTTTGATGGGAAAATAGGTTGGAATGGATCAGTGGGTGTAATTGAACTACAATGGGGTTTAAAAAACAAAAAAGTATGTGAGTTTTTTGAAAGGATAAGAGGAAAAAACTGGTGTGAAGTCTAAAAAGTTGTGAGTCATAAAAGGTGGTTTATCACTACATGGATGCAAGGTAGAAGGGATTACAAAGTTGTGCATTTTCAAATAAGTGGTTGTGATCCATAAATTTTGAAGTGCCTTATAAATGTATAGTGTTCATAATTTTGGTGTGTTCACATAAAGTTTTCGGAAAAAAACCTGTGTGTAAACAGAAAGTTTTCTGCAAAACCACAAAATGAGTGTTGTTTTTTTAAAAAAAATTATAAATTCTTATACAATCATGGATTCCCAAAAAAGAGTATGATTACCAAAAGGGATTTTGACACAATAAGTGGTGGTAAAAAATTGGAAGTCTTTAAAAATGTGTTTGATGCAAAAAGGGGGATGTGATTTTCTCTAGGGATAAGCATAAAATCCGTGTGAATCAACAACTGGGTGACATTGTAATAAGTGGGTTGTGAAAAACCCCAATTTCGGCGTATGTCAATTTAATAGTGTATATTTCCCCCCATACTATGGGTTTTCATAAAAGAGGTTTTTTTGTCTTTAACAGATTATAAAAAAGTAGTTATTTCTTTACAGTGATAAAATTAACATTTTTGTATGCCATACAGAAGGGGTGATATCACTAAAATTGGTGTGAAAAAAAACCTTTTGGTTGATTGTATAATGTGTCAGCCTAATAGTGAATCAAAAAAAGTGGGTTTTTTGCTGTAAAAATTAATATCTAAGTCAAAACATCATATGAGTGGGTAATCAGAGGTTTGGATGTCATACATATGGGGCATGTCAAAATATGGATAGAGTCAAAATATACTTTGGGACGTATTCTACATATATCCCGAGTACAAAGAGGGGGGTGTGTCCCCAGAAAGTGGGTCAGTCAGATTTAAGGGAGTGTGCCCTAAAGTGGGGTGATTCATAAAGGGGGTTGAGTCATAAAAATGGTTGATGTACAAAACACCCAAAGATTTCAAAAATTTTTAAGGGAATGATGCAACAACCCCGGGTTATGAAATTTTATACATTTTGTGTGATACCAGATACATGGTGTGATTCAACTGTGGCTTGGAACACCAAAGGTGAATTTTCATAACACTGTTTTATCCCTATAAAAAAATTGTAAAACGGGGGGGATGTCCATAAAGTATTTTTGAAATTACACTTATCTAAAAATGGGGGTCAACCAGGAAGCATGTTTTATGTGTATTAAAAGAGAGTGATGGTGTAACATAATAGGGGGTTTTTGTAAAAAAGTGGGGTAAAATTTGTATAGTGCTTTGGGTGGAACAATTTGTTGATTCACATTTGGGGTATGTCCCCCCGACAGAGGTGAGGTGATACAAATAAGTGGGGGTTGGCCAAGGAAATGTTTTTAAATCAATACAGAATTTTGTTTAAGGTACCAGTGGGGTAATAAGTGGAAAGTGTCTTAAAATAGTTTGGGGGGGGGGGTTTAAAAACCCGATTGATGTGATTTAAATTTTTGATTTTCATAAAGGGGTATTGTGCCTCTTCTGTGGGGATTCCCAAAATACAAAGTGTTTCATACCCAACAGTTGTGTGATTTTTCCAATAATAGTGTGATGTCCCATACTGTGTTTTTTATTCAACCATGGAAGTATATACACTGGTAGGGTCAAAAAAAGTAGGTAATTGTTAAAAACGTTTGATCAAAAATGTTTTTGATTCTATCTGCTTGATTTTCAAATAATGGTGTGATGCATAATACGTAGTGAAAAAGGGTGGGTTTTTTTTCAAAAGTGGGGTTATGTTGGAAGTCCCAATCCGTATATGCGATATGAAGTTTTAAAACATGGGTGGATTTCAATACAGTCCCTTTTGATCCAAGTGGTTGTGTCACATTTATGTAATGTTCCATAATGATGTAGTTTCATAAAGGGGTTTTGGGCAAAGGTACAGTTTTAAAAAAGGGTGTGAAAAGGTGGTATAAAGTATGGTCAACCCTATTTTGGGTTTAAAGGCCCCAAAATGGTTGATTCATAAAAATTTTCATCAAAATAAGGGGGTTTAGTCACGCCTGATGTGGATTGGATGTCAAAAAATGTGGTTTGCAGTAAAGGGGAATTGTACTCTTTCTTAGGCAAAAAGGAATGTCAAATATGGGTTTGGTTTTTAAAAAACATGTTGGATGCTAAAATTTGGATGGCATAAATTGGGGGATATATTAAATAAATTGGGTGTAATAAACTAATTTTGGGGGAACCAAAAGGGGGGTGATGACAAGTAAACATGGACTATAATAAGGGGGTGATGTCTAAATAAAAGTTGTGACCTTAAAAGTGGGTGTGATTCATATCATGCAAATGAGTAACAATTAGTGGGGGTCAATGAAATGGTTTTTTAAAGTAATGGTTGGTTTAGGACCATAATGGGAGGGGGTTAAGTGTAGGGGTGAATTATTTAGTGATTTATGCACATTTGGCGAAATGAAGCAGTGTGGGAGCAAAATACAGTTTGATGCAAATGTGAAATTTTTGGGGTTTTATAAATTTATGATTTCCTTTCAAAATTCAAAAGTGATGATTTCCATACTGTTTTTAAACACGATACGGGACGGGGAAAAACTGTAATGGGGTTTTTATGTCAAAAATGGGGGTGAGTAGAAATACCGCGTGTTTTTCATAAAGAATGTGGCATTACAAAAATTTTGGTTTGCATAAATACATTGTGAAGTCAAAATGGGTCCATGTATAGATTTTCTGCCATGTTTTATCATAAGTATTGTCATAAAAAGGGGTTGTTGAAAAAGAGTGGATGTGGTTTGTTATGATACACGGTTTTAAAGCAAAAACAATGGATGTTGATAATGGGTGAATGGCAAAAAAACTGTTTGTCTTGTGGGTTTATGGCAATTTTTAAATGTTTGAACATAAAATTAGTGGTTTGTTGTAAATGGTTAAAACAAAAGAGTGGATTGAGTTAAATGCATGGTGCATCAAAACGGGTGTGATTCAATATAAAATTGTAAGATCCCTCATAAGTTTTGGGTGTACATACAAATGGTGAATCAATTGGGGTGAATCAAGTTTCAGGACGTCATAAGTAATGTGGTTATCTCATAAAGTGGTGTGAGCCTTTTAAAAGTGATTGATTAAACAATATTTGGTGTGATGTCAACATCCCAAGGTTGGCGATGATGGAAACCTTGTGTGGACACAGATCAGTTTTTGAAATTTACAAAAGATGAAATGATTTTTACAATGGGTATGAGTGCTACATAGTCGATGAGATCCATAAAAACGAGTAGAATCACAACAGTGGATTATGACAAGATACCCGGGGAAAGATGTGAAAAATATGGTGTGAAGTCTTAAAAATGGGGTTGATGTCATAATGTAGGGTGTGATTTCTTTACAGTGCAAGATGCATACAATGCCAGGTGAATCAACAAAACGGGGGGACATTGTCAATA
This sequence comes from Odocoileus hemionus, assembly GCA_020976825.1. Lineage (NCBI taxonomy): Eukaryota > Metazoa > Chordata > Mammalia > Artiodactyla > Cervidae > Odocoileus > Odocoileus hemionus. The sequence continues at coordinate 23,647 of JAJLRB010002211.1, forward strand.
CAGTGGTTTTTAGACCCAGATTACTGGCTGTGGTCACATTAAGGAATGTTTCCCTGCAAATGGATGTGGTTTCACAATAGAGGTTGGCTGTCAAAGAACAAAATGTGGGGAAAAAAGCGTGGGTGGATTTCTTAAATGCATAAATGTCACACATGTGGTTGTGATGTCATACAGAAGTGGGGTTTTATATCAGCGAAGATGTGATGACAAAAATACACTTGGTGTAAGTCTGATAGAGTGAGTAGATTCATGCCTGAAGTGATTGAACATAAAATAAGTGGTTTGCTGTGAAGAGAGGATGTGAATCATTAATGCAAATAGTCTACTAGCCCCAGTGTGGTGTCACAAAACCGACTTTTTGTCATACTAGTGGGTATCACAAAATACGTGGATAGGAGGTCCACGTATATGGAGTGTACAACTATATCGGCTGAGATACCATCGACTGGGTGGGTGTGAAAGACACAGATACATGGAACCCGGGCAATGTAATGGAGTGAACCATAATATGGACGTGATGTCTAAGGGGGTGGAGTCATAAAGAGTGGATGTGATGTCACATGTATCACAATGATTCA
>JAJLRB010002212.1:0-24119 GCA_020976825.1 Odocoileus hemionus
GAAGGATCTTCCGTTGCAATGCCGGGCTCAGTGGACACACCTTCCCTCCGCTGGTCTTCAGATCTCTGAGGGCCTCCTCTCCCACCACAAACTCCTTAAGAGCTGGCCTGGCCTGTGGTGCCTTTATTTGGTGTGGGCTGGGAGCAGCCCTCGATCAGGAAAATGAATCAGGGTCATGTTTTTTCCACTCACATATTTCCCAATGTATTAAGTGGAGCTAGTACACCTGCCTAAACATCTTTAGCAATGAGGAAGTTTGAATCAGCATACTCAAAGAATAGATCTGGCCTCTAGCCACAAGGTTGTGATGACTCTGAAAAACATTGACCCAGTGTCTACCCCAAATGACAGCTGTCATTTTTTCCCTCCTATATGCACCTCTGGTTCTGATTCTGGGAAGAGCCCGGGCTTGGTGGTAAGGGTTGCTTTTTTCTGATCTGAATACAGATGGAATAGCCTAAAAGGGTTTTACTTGCAAGACTTCCTGTCATCAGGACTTACTAATAATCTTTTGGAGGAGACGGGGAAAAAGGACCAATCATCACAGCCACTACTCCCAGCACCATTCCAACTCAACCATTCTACAGTGATTCATCTTTTCTGGGTTCCTCCTGTTCCGGGGCAAGCAAGGTCACTTGGCTTTACCGGGAGATGATGCCCAACACCTCTCATCCTTCACTCTTTTCCTTACTGCTTTAAAATTTTCGGCACTTAGTGTCCAAAGTTGAGAATGCTGCTGGTGGTGAAGCTGCTCCACAGCTAACTAGACCTTCCTCCACCTGTTTTCCCTTTTTCCTTGTGGCAGTTACAGCTGTCGGGAAAGGATGGAGTCAATGCTGCTCCTGTGGCTCCAGTGACTGGTATGTGAGACTCAGAAGAACTGAGATACCAAGGAGGAGAACATCACTACAGGTGGATGGGAAGGCCTAGAAAACTAACATGAACAGTGTTCTTTTCCAGGATTTATTTGTAAGCAGTAAGTGATCTCAGAAAAGTGGTTTTCAGGTCAGTTCACTAGTCTAATTTATGAGCTCTACCTGCCAAAGACATATACCATGAAGAAAAGATCAAAAGCCTACCAGTAATCGTACATGTCATTGAGAATAGAATCGTTTAACATTACAACTGAAACACAGATAAAATAATATTTGCTCAATATCAGTCAAAGGTAAAAAAACAAATGAGATTGGACATTAGTTTTAATCACATTAATTTGACTGAAAAACACTTAAGTGAGATATGAACTTACGCTTGTTTGGGAAAAGATCCAACAAGATTCATCATTCATCCATTTATCCATGTCTATTACCCTATCTCAGCAACCCACTTCCCTTCCATGCTCAAACTCCATGTCCATGAGTGGTGAAGCCATCCAACCTCTCATCCTCTGTCGTCCCCTTCTCCTCCTCCCTTCAATCTTTCCCACATCAGGTCTTTTCAAATGATCACTTCTTGCAAAGGTGGCCAAAGTAATTGGAGTTTCAGCTTCAATCAGTCCTTCCAATGAACATTCAGGACTGATTTCCTTTAGATGGACTGGTTGGATCTCCTTGCAGTCCAAGGGACTCTCAAGAGTCTTCTCCAACACCACAGTTCAAAAGCATCAATTCTTTGGCGCTCAGCTTTCTTTATGAGTCCAACTCTCACATCCATACATGACTACTGGAAAAACCATAGCCTTGACTAAGATGGACCTTTTTTGGCAAAGTAATGTCTCTGCTTTTTAATATTCTGTCTAGGTTGGTCATAGCTTTTCTTCCAAGGAGCAAGCGTGTCTTTTAATTTCATGGCTGCAGTCACCATCTGCAGTGGATTTTGGAGCCCAAAAAATAAAGTCTGTCACTGTTTCCACTTGTTTCCCCATCTATTTGCCATGAAGTGATGGGACTGGATGCCATGATCTTAGTTTTCTGAATGTGAGCTTTAAGGCCAACTTTTTCACTCTCCTCTTTTCACTTTCATCAAGGCTCCTTTAGTTCTTCTTCACTCTTTCTGCCATAAAGGGTGGTGTCATCTGCATAATCTGAGTTATTGATATTTCTCCCAGCAATCTTGATTCCAGCTTGTGCTTCCTCCAGCCAACATTTCTCATGATGTACTCTGCATATAAGTTAAATAAGCAGGGTGACAATATACAGCCTTGACGTACTCCTTTTCCAATTTGAAACCAGTCTGTCCATGTCCAGTTCTAACTGTTTGCTTCCTGACCTGCATACAGATTTCTCAAGGTCAGGTGGTCTGGTATTCCCATCTCTTTCAGAATTTCCCACAGTTTGTTGTGATCCACACAGTCAAAGGCTTTGGCCATAGTCAATAAAACAGAAATATGAGATTTTTTCTGGAACTCTCTTTGCTTTTTTGATGATCCAACGATGTTGGCAATTTGATCTTCATGTTCCTCTGCCTTTTCTAAAATCCAGCTTGAATACATCTGGAAAAGTTCATGGTTCACATACTACTGTTTGAAGCCTGGCTTGGAGAATTTTAGACTTACTTTGCTACGTGTAGAGATGAGACAAATTGTGCAGTTTGACATCTCATTGGCAATGCCTTGCTTTGGGATAGGAAATAAATACGGACCTATTTCCAGTCCTGTGCCATTGCTGAGTTTTCCCCAATTGGCTGCATAATTGAGTGCATGCACTTTATCAGCATCATCTATAGAGCTTAGGATATTGCTCATCTGAATTCTCCATCACCTCCATCTAGCTTGTTCGTAGTGATGCCGCCCCTCCATTGAAAGCCGAGGACGAGCACGCAAAGCACTAAAGCAGATGGATGCTGGGCTAAACAGTAAGATCCATTTCTGGAGGGTGATATAGTCAAGTCCAAGCATATCCTGAACTCAAGACCTCAGTAAGACTTTAAGGCTGAAAAAGGGAAAAAAAGACTTGTGCTACAGTTAATCGTCCCATCAGACTCAGAAGCATAGATTGATTCCTGTGCTGAAGAATCCCGCCGAATGCGACCTCTCCAGTAAATTCTTGCTTGGAAGGTTTCCATGAATCTAGAAAAGCCTTGCATTACATCCTTGGGTTGCAAAAGTTAACAGGATGAGAACCTGACATCACACACATTTTCGGTACACACGGAAGCCAGAGTTCTAAGCTCAAGAATATGACGTCCCTCCCTAGTGACTAGGAGTCCAACTTAATTCCATCCTATTCCGGATTTGAACTGTCAGGAAGCATCCTCGAACTCTAGCAAAAAAGAAAAAAAAGCAAGGAATAAAGATCTAGCTGTTTTAAGATTCCCCTGCTGTTGTGTGATGGAGGCTGCAATAATCCACAGACATCCAGGTCACTAGACACCTAGCTTCCATACATTTGTTGCTTTCTGGTCCAGAAAAGTTAGCTAGTTTGAAATCAGTGGAGGTGGGGTGCTTTACGCTCCTTATATGGAGTTGGGGACGTGCATTTATGAGTAGCTAGCGAGCACAGAGCTGTAGGTACAGGATGGTGAATCTTGGAATCAAAAAACATGATTGTCGGATGCTGACGAAACACCACCACTAACTATGTCACACAGAGAACCCAGGAGGCAGGTTAGCACCGACGATGGACCCTCATTCATACCGTCCGGTCTTGCTCCTCCCCCGTGCACATCCTTGGCTCCGGTGACGTCAACAGCCCTATCTACTTGCTTTGTCTCAGGTCGCCGCCTGATCTCTTCTGACGTAGCCTGCAGCATTATCTGGGGTTACGAGCCAATCCATGTATGCCTCTTCTCGCTCGTAGTAAAGCAAAGATGTATGTGCAGATAAAGATCCCAAGGGGTGCTCCATACAGCCGAATAGTGAGACAAGAATGGCCGATCATCACCAGCCTCAGCCTCGCCACGCTCCTCCGGCCCTGGACACGGATCAAGGGTCTAGAAGAGGGCAGTTGGAAACGACCAAGTACGCTTCATTTGGATTCCTTTCGCCCTCCGCCCGAGCGTTCCTCGCTCTCACGTTCCGTTATTATCCCTCAAGAGTTAGCATGACTTTTAAATCCGAACACCACATCTTGCACTGCCCACTCGCTCTTATGATTTCCTGTTAATACATAATTACTCCAAGATCATCTGCTACTCCTTCCCCCGACGCTCTATCCACTGGTGGGGGTTCTAAAAAAAGTCCTAATCCGTTAATTGCACTGTGAAACGATCAAACACAGCCACTCAGCTGGTCCTCATGTTTCAAATGAGGAGAGGTGAAAGTTCCAACTGTTTAGACAGTTATGGCCGCTGGAGAAAATCTGAGGCCAGTTAAAACAGAAACACCTACTGATTGACCACAGATAATCAGGAGGAACCCCATCCTGAATACCTCTTTACTTGTACTCCTTTATTGTGGCTATAATGCGAGGTGGAGTGTCCTTTTTCGTTTTATTCTGTATTCCCTGCACGGGCCTGAATACTATCCGGCCCAGGTATAATTCCAAGATCCCCTGCCGTTATTCGCCAGCCCCGCACCACAATCCCCCCCCCTACTTCTGCACTCACGCTAGCTAACTTCTGTGCCGACGATTACCGTCAGCTCCACATCCTCATCACAGGGCAGAAAGGACTAGGAGGAAGTAGGGAAGTAAGGATAGGGAACAAAAACAGGGAGTCAGGGGTAATAATAGAAGAACATAGCTGGCTTCAAGGCCAAGGACGGTTCGGCGAAGACTTGGTCAGGAGAGTGGAGGAAAAGAAAAAATTTTTAATGAATGGAGAGGACTGAAGGACAACCTTGGGAGGTGAGAGGTGAAGATCTAGAGGAAAGCACAGCCTCTTTGCAAGGATGTAAGGTACCTCCTTCTCCTTCTAGTGCCATAGTCTCTGCTCTTGGCCTAACCTCTCCCCGGGTCACGGCTCTGTGTGGTGTGGGTGTATGGTGTATGTGTGTGTGTGTTTAAAGTTTTTGGGGGGTGGGTGTTGTGAAATCCCAACAGTGCCAGGTGGACCTCTGCCTGTCTTCTTCACAGGACAAAGCTGCTACTTCCTCTAGCCCTCGTTGGGAGGGGTTGAGGGGGCTGGGAGAGAGGAGGCCAAACCTGGATTGGTGCCCACCCTTCAGAGCCCTCTCTCTCTTCTGGAGTTCTACACAGCCTCTGGAGACCCATGGAAAGCCCCTGAGCCCCTTTTCCCCCCAAGCAGGAGCAGATCCAGGTTCTGTTCATCTGTGTTGCTCCTAGGATAAATAAAGGTAATGGACTCATTTTTGCAGACGAGGAAAGTGAAACAAATTGCAATTTGGGGTCAGATGTGGGGTTTGCTTTGGGGTCTTTGAATTCTCATGACCTCTCCGGAACAGCTGGGATCTGTAGGAGGCAGCAAATGACAGAAGGTTGGAATCCTTGGCTCCTAGACCCGTGCCTTTAGACCAGCCAGGATGTAAGGGGTGGGAACCTGGTCTGGGCTTGAGAGGCCTCACCAGATCACTCTGTTCCGCAAGCCCCTGCCAGTTCCTCACTTGTCTATGGGGTAAGTTTTGAAATTCCTTAGCTTGATACTCAAGGTCTGCCACAATCTGGCAAACCTACCTTTCTAACTTTGTCTCTGACTTTCTCCCACTGAGTGCCTCAGTCTCAGCCAGGCTGGTTTTTTTTCTTTCCTCAAACAGCCTTTCATAATTCTCCCCACTCCCCTCTTTTTTTTTTTTTCAAAACTTTGAGGCTGCAACTATCTTGCTTTTTTTTCCTCCTTTAGTATATTTTACTGAAGTACAGTTGGCTTACAATGTTTCAGGTACACATAAGGGGATTCAGTTATACATATACACATACATTATTTTCAGAATTATTTTCCATTATAGGTTATTATAAGATACTACGATAGCTCTCTGCGCTATACAGTAAAATGTTGTTGCTTGATGCATATCTATTTCTTTTAACTAGAAATCAAGTATTCTATTCATACTAAGTTAAACAACTGGAATAAAAATGTCATAAATTTTTTAGGCAAAAATTCATAAGTTTTCTAAAATATATATTATACATGCTATTTATATTTTTAAAATTTTATTTTGTATTGGGAAAAAACCAATGAACAACATTGTGATGCTTTCAGGTGACCAGCAAAGGACTCAGACATACATATACTTTTATCCATTTTCTCCCAAACTCCCCTTGCATCCAGGTTTTTACGTAACATTGAGCAGGGTTCCATGTGCTGTACAGTAGGGTCAAAATTCTCTTTATCTCCACTTAACCGTTCCTTGAGACCCATCTGAAGGTTTCAATTTCCCTCCAGAAAGCTTTCTCTGACCTTCGTAATTTAGAGGGGTCTCTCTCGTCTTTAAATTCCTACATTTACTGTCTTCAAAATGTATAATTTTTCTGCTTTGAATCGTTGGTTATTTTCTTCATATATATTTGTTTTCCTCCAGTTTTGACTGTCAATTCCAGAAGACAAGGACCATCTGTTATAAATACTCCCACAGATAAAAGCACAGTTAGTGACCCAAAATGATTCAAATGCGAGGTTAAAAAAGGGATTCCCCTGCCCTTGAGTGATCCCATTCCCAGGGGGTATCACCTGAATGATCCCAGTCCAGCTGAGGAACTGACAGTGCAGCTGCTGAACTCTAACCTGGGGTAAGGTCAAACTATGACAAGGAGGTTGAAATGGCTGAAACAATCCTTTGAGTTCAAGGACAACCCAGGACAGTTTGCTATTTGAACCGTTTTAGTTAGAAAGGGCAAAGGTAAAGCCACCAAGATTGCATGAGCCCCACTTAGGGCCCCCCTTCGACCCAAAAGGGAATCATTTTTGCATTTGTCAGTCTAGCCAGGGGTTCTAGATTCCTATCTTTGGGGGAGGGGGAGGGAGAGAATGTGTACATGGCTATATGCAGAGAGTCAGTTTCGGGGGAAAAAAATAGCAAAAGGTTGTTTCAGGATGAACTGTCAGTAGTCCTTTTGCTGGCAGATCAGCACCATCACAAGCGAAGTCAAACAAACAAATGAACAAAAAATCTCTAAGTCTTAGATATTTAACCAAACCTTTCAATATGTAAGGTATAAATAAGTTTGCTCTTTTTAGGGAATCTGAAATTTTGTCATTAGACCAGAAGTTTTCAACCTCAGCACAAGCTACCATTTTCATTTGGGGACTTCTTTTTTTGTGAGAAAATGTCTTGTGTGATGTAAGACGCTGAGCAGCATCTCTGGCCTCCACCCACTAGAGGCCAGTAGCGCCTCCTAGTTGGGGCAAACAAAAAAGTCCCCAGACATGACTAACTGCTCCTCCTGGAGAACCACTGAATTAGACGTGTGGCCTCAAGCATGCTGCTGGCCCTCTCAAAAAATTGTTTCTTCATCTCTAGGATGAAATTTTTGTATAAGTAAAGTCCAGTATAAAGGGGTAACAATTTCACAAATCTCAGGCCTCAGAAGCAGATGAAACCACGACAAGGATGTCAGAATGGATGAAGCAATACTATGGATCAGGGTGGACTTTAAAGACCAAACCACAAGGACTGCAGATTGAAACTCAAAGGCCAATCATACACTCAGCACTTTTTCTGGTCCCACAATCATGACTTTGTCACTATGTGCATACCTGTGTTGTTCCTACTGAATTGTAAATTTAAAACTGTACTGGAACTGTCTCATTTACTTTTCTATTTCCCCCAATATTTGTTGTAATGCTTTTCAGGTAGTATGTAACAATTTTAAAATATTTTCAAGCAATTAGCATGGGGGGGTGATTAAAATAGAAAGCTTGGTGAAGATGAATTTAAGTCAGGCAATACTCTGAGGGCTCTAGACTGGCAGTGGGGATGTAGGGGAGGTCACTTGGCTCATTGGGGAATAAAAAACTTGCCAACGGGGAGTGAGTTGGGAATAAAAAGTAAGTTGGTATAGGACCATAACTAGTTAATCCATTTATATTTTGTTTAATGACTAAAAGGCATTTCCATACTGACTGTCTCATTTTATTCTCACAGCCTCATGAGGAAAGGACGGCATAAAATCCCATCCTCTAGAAGAGGAAAAAAGAAGCCCAGTAGGTTAACCTGAGCTCATGTCCAAACTTTTTATGATGTGTTGTTCCATTTCTGTAATTGTGCAAGTGGAGGTCGTGAGAAGGGGAGTAGCAAATGAAGGAAGGGGAAGACCAAGAGGCACAAAAAGCCCCTTTCTCTTTCACAGGAAGCTGCAGCCTTGAGCAAATAGGGAAGAAGTGGCATGCTCTGAGACTGGGGGCCCCACAATGCTAGTAGCTTCCTCAAAACAAAGACTTGAGTCAGCCGGGGTCTGCACCACCCCGCCTGGGCTCCCACAGGGTGCTGGCTGATAGACCAGCCTGAAGGATGCAGATGAACCACCTGCCTATGTGGGGCCTTCCCCTCACCTGCCTGGCTGTGCACACTTCCCTAAGGAGATACCCAAACAGAGGGTTCTTAAACACAATCTCTTGGGTTGATCTCCACATGAACTGGCTCAGAAGAACTGAGTTTTGGGGTGAGGGTGGAGGAGAGAGTGGCATTCTGGGTAGAGGAGGTGGGGTTGAGTAAGAGGTGGGGGAAGCGGGCAGGGATGGGACGAAAGTTGGAGACATGGGCGGGGGGCCACGTCATGGAGGTCTTCTGTCCCATGAGATGGAGAGTCCTTTTGTGTTGGGAGTGTGTCATGTCTGAGAGAAGGGAGATCCTAAGCAGGGGAAGGAATAGGAATGGAAGAGACGGGTTTGAGGAAAATTTTAGTTAAGAAAATTGTCAGGGCTGCGTGACTGATGGACTCACTCATACCAGTGCCCGGCCCTGGGCTAAGAGCTCCTGATATACATCTTAATAAATCCTCATACTGCTTCGAGGTATGGAATATTGTCCTCACTGACAGATGAAGAAACTGAAATTTAAACATAGGTTTAGTGAACCAAGATCATGGTGAAACAGCTGGGAAGCATCAGAGCCAGGATTCAATTCCCTGGTCTGTTTGGCTCAAAAGCTTGCTCTTAACCATCTTGCAGTACTCCCTCCAAACGGATGGGATTAGGGAGAGGGTAAGGTGGAGGATCACTCTCAGATTTCTCACAGAGGTAACTGAGGAAATGGACAAGGCAGGAGGGAAAGCAAGTTGGGGGAGGATGGGTTTTTGGGTTTTTAGTCTACCTTGTTTTGTCAAAAGAGCAAGTTTGGGCTTTCCTGGTGGTTGGGGGTGAATAAGATCCTCCTGCCAATGCAGGAACCACCGGTTCAGTCCCTGGTCCAAGAATATTCCACAGGCTCGGGGCAACTAAGTCCTTGTGCCACAATACTGAGCCTGCGCCCATGAGCCACAACAACTGAAGCCTGCATGCCCATGCTCTGCAACAAAAGAAAGCCACTGCAAGATAAGCCTGTGCGTCATGATCAGAGAGTACCCCTGCTCTTTGCAAGTAGAAAAGCCTGTGCACAGCAATGAACACCCAGCACAGCCATAAATAAATAATTAAAAGAAAACCCTTTTTAAAAAAAACCAGCAAGGGGTTAAGGGGCTGTGAATGAGGAATACCCATGAAACTCCCCATGCCCCCTACCCTTTCTGAATCACACACTGGCCTTGGAACACTCAGGATCTTTTTCTGACTCCCCTTTCCTGCTCTCCAGGGAGAAAATGGTAAGCTGTCCTAAGACACAACCAGACAACAGGTGCTGGAGGCAAGGCCGAAAGGGCCCTGTGGAAGTCAAGGACTGTGAAGGGGGAGAGGCTGATGAAAAAGATTTAAAAGCCTGCCCCCCCCACCACCTTTTTTTAACAGAAAGAATCTGATCTATTGGGTACTGGCCCACACCCGCCTCAACCCCAGGCTATGCTGTCTACTCCCACCTGACAACTTTGAGCCTTCGGGGTCAGCACTCATAGGTTTCCAGGAGTGCTCTAACGCTAAAGGGCCGAGGTTATAGGGTCAGTGTGATCACCACGGGAGTGCAGTTGATGATGGAGACGGTGGGGGGTCCACAGAACGGTTTTTTGATTCTTTGCCCAGCATTCAGGCGCAGGGAGGCTCCCTTGTGTATGGGGCCCTGGGGCCCCCAGGAGGGGATAGAGAGTGGGAGACCCCCTGTTCTCTGAGGGCCCGGAATAAGCAGCATCTTGTTTCTCAAAACACGACGGTGCTTTCCATATCACCTTTCCACAGGAGCAGGGCCTTGAACCAGAGAAAAACATCAAAGGAAGCCTAAGAACCACAGGACTTCGGCAAGAGGCCGAACTTAGTGTTCTGATGACACCAGAGAGGAGGAGAGCAGAAGGTAAATGGCTCTTTCCTCCTCCTCATCCAGCCCCCTCAGCCAGGGGCCTCAAACCCGGGGACATGCCCTCCTCCCACACCAGCCTTTATCCACCAACCTTTCTAGCGTCTTCTCTCACCTGTTGGCTGTCCCTGGCCCCTCAGGCAGGAAGACTCCGCCTCTGTCCTGCTGCCTTCCACCCCTTTGTCCCTCCTCAGCTGCAGTCGGGGAAGTGCTGCTGAGCTGTCACTCTGGACCCTCTGCATTTTTACCAGAAGGACTAACCGGGCCAGGGTAACCACGAAGAGCCTCTTACCCGAGGACCAGTTTGGCCCTTTTATTTCGTAAGTGTCACAGCTCCCGGGTGGATGGGGTAAGCGAGATTTCTAAGTAGACCCAGGGACGGGGGGAATGGCTAGAGGTGGCCAAACCAGTGGGGTGCCCTTGGGCAAATGTCTCCTCTCTCTGATGCTTTGACGACTTGGGCTGGATGATCTCTGGGGGACGTTGGGCCTTGAAGGCTAGGGGAGCCACACTGGGAGGCTGGGGGCACACTGGAGGCTCTGGCAGGGACAGCCACCCACCCGAACCCACCTCTGTCTCCAACCACCTTAACTCTGCCAGCAGGAAGAATGGCACCACCTGTGGCCCAGCTCCTCTTCCTCCAGGTTGTTCTAGGGCCAGCTTTGGTTGAAAACATCAGGACCCCAGTTTGCCATCAAGAACTTCCGTACTTACACGTTGACTATCCCAAGGTTGACTACCCAAAGGTTTCCAAGGTTCTGCAATGGTCTGATGTCCTATGCCGGGGCAGGCAAGAAACCTGTATTGCCCAAAGATCCATTATGTCTTACATGCCCCCCGGACAGTCATCTGGAATTTCTGCAAGTACATGAGAAACTTCTGTGAGAATTACAATGATATACTGCACGCTCACCCAGGACTCCATCCCGCTCACAATTTGCTCCCTTCAAAAACAAAGCCACCCACCAGCTGCCGCTACAATAGCACCCTGACCAACCCAAAGGCTCTATCTGCTCTGCTCTGAAAAGTACGATGGTGCACCCATAGATATCATTGGCCTCTACTAGGAAGGGAGGCCTTCGGGCTGAAACCACCCCCCCAGCTCCCCACCCACGGCCGTGCTACACACAAAGCCTTTCCCCACTCCCAAAGCTCAGATTCCTGGTACAAGGCTTCCTTTTTCTGGCTTCACAGGCAGGCACAGTCTCCTCCCAAAGACCGGGGAGGCAGGAAGTATGTCCAGACTTTTGGTCACCATGCAAAGTTGTACTGTTTTCCCTAGGCCTTTTCGGTCTTGTTTCCCCCCCCACCACCCTGCCACCATTCTCCCTCTCCCACAACTGTTTTACCCACCCAAGAAGCTGACTGTTTTCCAGTTGGCAGCGACTGTCCATCTACTGGGCCAGATCCTGAATCCTGGCCGGAGTCCCAGAGCCTCAGCTCACACCATGGCACCGGTTCCGAGTCTCAAATCCTCCCCGCCACCTTTCCCTTCTGGGTCCTCCCCATCTCCCTTACGATTCCCTCCACTGCTCACCCATACTGTGGGAAATCTCTAGCTGTAAGACCCTCCCTGAGAGTCTTAGACTCATATTAGCTTCATTCCTCCGGGACATCCCCCTCAGCTCTAAAGTCTCCCTTTCAGTCTCTCCCCACACCTTCCAACCTCTTTAGTAAATCCTGTATTCTTTCTCTGACCTCTTTTCCTTCCATCCTTTCACCTTGGACCCCCCTGCTTTTTAATTATCTTCTCTGACCTGCTCTTCCAGAGATTCCTGCACCCTTTTTCCCCTTCCCGAAGCTCCTTTGATATCCCCCCAAATCCAGGATCTGCCCTGACAAGGCAGGGATGAAGTGGGCTCACTGTGGTCACAGAAGGTTTTAAAACCATATTTGAATTATGTAAGATATAACCGTTGGATGAAACTGGGGGAGAAGGGGGACAGGGGATCTCTCTGTATTTTTTTTTGCATCTGCCTTGAATCTAATCACTGCAAAAAAAAAGCTAAAAAGCCCATCTGAATTAGTTCTGATTTCATTACTTTTTCTGCAATCATCAGAACTCCTACTCTCAGGGTCCTGGAGGTCACCTACCTCGGGCCATTTTCCCTGCTACCCTTTGGCAGCAGGTCAGTAGGATCTTCTGTTCCCATGTCTACCATGATGGAGGTGGGGGGGGTAAAACTCAGCTCTGGACTGGGTTGAAAATGGAGTCTCCTTATCCTTGTTGTTGTGTTGTGTGCTCAGTCAAAATCCGACTCTTGCAACCCCACGGACTGTACCCACCAGGCTCCTCTGTTTATGGAATTTTCCAGGCAAGTATATTGGAGTGGGTTGTCATTTCCTACTCCAGGGATCTTCCTGCCCAAAGGGGATAGAACCCATGTCTCCTGCACATCTCCTGCATTGCAGGCACATTCTCGAGTCACCAGGGAAACCCTTAAGGTCTAGAAAAAAGCCAAAAACAGGAGTTAGGCTAAGTAGATCCTTGGCCTACCCTCTCTGGTGTCCTTTTCTCTCCCCCAACAAAACATGGACTGCAAACAGATGAGGAAGGTGGAAGGACAGGGAACCGTCCCATTGCTAGATTTGGGCTGTACTATGTCAAATCGGGAATTGCCACTCCCCTTTGGATGGTGGCGGGGAGATACTTGGTAATGTGTGAGCACAGCTAGCAAATACTTTTGCCTCCACAGCTAGTTTATATCTCTTATCTCCAAATATATTCCTCAGCCATGTGCTTAGAAGCAGCTGTTGAGGGGATGCTACCCAGTGATGAGGAGGCCAAGTAGAATGAAGGGGGTGCTTCTGGGAAGTCCTACCCTTGGGGTTTTTCGGGTCTTCTCTCTGTCTCTGCACCGAGGGTCCCTCGTCCTTTTCCCCGGTGGAAGACAGACTCATGAACTGCTGCCACACAGATGTTTATTGCCCCCCACCCCCGCAAGCTCCCCAGTATTTAAGATGCAGGTCAAGGGGCCCAAAAGGCAAAGATAGGCTACTCCGGCTACTCCTAGTTGCTGTCCTTCTTATCATATGTTCCAGCACCCTTGTAGCCACTCACGTAGCCTAGTGTCAGTCACGTCTCCCGTCCGCGATGCCTTTCCCCTTGCCACTCTCGTCAAATCGTTCCTTTTGGGTGCCAGGGGTACTTGCTGGTGTCCGTCAGCCGGCTCACCCCGCCCACCGTGGTCGCTTTCTGTGGGCCAGAGGGTGAGGAGCCCGAGCCTTCTCCCTTCCTTCCCCTCTACACTCACAGCCCTTCTCTAGAGATGGCCTTCGAGTAGTTTCTATTAGCTCTCCCAAACTCATGTTCAACCCCTGGGATGGTGCTGCCTGCTTAGGGCCCCAGGCGTAGATGAGAGGGGGAACTATGATAAGCCATCCACTTGTGAGAAAGGAATCCAGGGCATGGGGAAAAAATAGGAGGTGTGTGTGGACTTTTCTCTTCCAGAGAAGCTATTTTGACTAGGCTACAGCTAGAGGACTTCAACCCCCGACCTAAACACAAGATCTGTCCTGCTGTGCTGGGCTTACTCGCTCAGTCATGCCCAACTCTTTGCGACCCATGGACTGGTGGCCCCCAGCCTCCTCTGTCCATGGGATTCTCCAGGCAAGCATACTGGAGTGGGTTGCCATGCCCCCCTCTATGGGATCTTTCCAACCCAGGGATCGAACTCAGGTCTCCAGCATTGCAAGCAATTCTTTACCGTCTAAGCCATCAGGGAATCCCCCTGCCTTGCGGGGAAGGCCCTTTTTTAAAAACCCACAGAGAGAAGCTTTTAGTAGAGAGGGGATAAATAGGAACAGAAAGGGGTGCGAGGCAAGATGTCGGATATTAGACCTTTCATAAGAGCGTGAAGAGGAGTAGGGAGCAGGTACCAGGTTGCTCTGCGCTCAGTGTCCCCCCAAAGCCACCTGGGCCTGGTGGCCCAGATCCTGGATGCTTGGGAATGAGTCTAAGTTTTACTATTAAAATAGGTTTTGAAAAAAAAATAAGTAAATAACTAAAATTGCTGTGGACCTTGGGTAAGTCACTTCTTCCAACAGTTTCCTCACTTCTGAAATTGACTCGATGATCTCTAAATTAGTCTGTTCAGTACCAACAGTGCCCAGAGGCCTTCTGCCCCATCTCCGTGCTGCTGTTGACAAGGGTTGGGGACACCCGACGTAATAGGGGAGGTGGGTGCAGCAGGGACTCAGGGGGGCAGAGTCAGGGTTTCGGAATGAAGTCTGTCACTCACAGTAACACCAGTGGAGCTGGGTCCTTGCCCCCATGAGCTTATAAATGTTCTCCAGGGCTTCATCCAGGCTTTTTCCCTTGAATTTGCTTCTGGCCCAGTTCCTTCATCGCTTCCTGGAAAATGTTGGAATGTGATGGTTCGGGCATTCTTGGCCCTGGTCAGTAAGACGAAATCCAGGGAAATGGGGAACATGAACTCATCGCTTTTTCCCAAAGGGCTAGCCCCCCGTTACTCAGACGGGGCCTCTGCATGCTGAAGGTCTTGAGGTCAGGGGCTAGCAGTGCCAGACACCCAGTAGGTGCTCAGAGACCCGTTACAAATGTTCTAAACCGCAGAAACCCTGCCACATCCCATGACGTTACTTGTTCTATTCACCACCCCACTCCCGTCTTTGGTTCCCTTTCTTTACTTTGCTGAAAACGATGTCCACATCAGTGGAGGTAACCATCTTGCCATCCATGATGCCCGCAGTCTTTGCACAGCTTGGAGAAGTTCTGTTGTTCATTTCAGTGCCACTGCTTGATGATTCTCCAAAGACAGCAAACCGCTGGAATGTTCTTTCTGCTTCTGATGCCATGGTCAACTGGAGGTGGGGGAGGACAGTAAGGGGGAGACTGGGGGTGAGGGAGGAGGGGAGGGGAGGACTGAGGAGTAAGAATGATGAAGGTTAAAGTAAAAACAGAATCAGCAACAGGAACAAACACACCCGTCCGACCTACTGTTCCCAGTAACGAGGGATACTAGTGGGATCCTACACACTGAATAATCACCACTGCCAACCACTTCCCCACCACTTCTGTGTACCTGAGATGCCCGGAGATGTCTGACCCTAACCAGCTCTGTAGGTAAGTGTTGCAGATCCGTGGGAGCTGGCTGGCTGGAGAGACTGGGGCGAGTGGAAGGGAGACAGGGGAGGAGAGGGAAGCTTCTGTGACCTCAGCATGTGTTTATGTGACATCATTTTCAGCCACTGTTACAGCTCTGATCTTGGGGGAGGGGTCTTAGGTCCCTACTTGCATGCTGCATTGAGCATGTTCCCAAACCTCCTGATCTCTGCAAGTGACCAAGTTTCCCCTCATTTGGTTCAGCCCTGTTTGAACCAGTCTTCGGGGTCCTAGTTAAACTGCATTATGCTCAATCTCTAAACAACATTGGGGAGAGCTCAGGGAAGGAGTTAAGGGAAACGGGGTTGGGACATCAGTCCAGCACTGTCCTTTTTCGTCTCCTGGCCAGGTTAATGACCCACATGGAAAATCCCACTGGTTTTGGCAGACCGGGTTTGCAATAGGAACTTGAAACGGCTTCCAGTTTGGGCCCCACATGGAAAGAGAAATGGGTCTTGGAGGGTCACATACCTGGCTGGGTTAGGGTGAGGGTGAGCCCCCAGACTCTCAAAATCTTCCAGATAATTTTAATTTTCTATGCAGGCGGGGATATTTTTTTTCCCCCCATGCCACAGGGCTTGTGGAATCTTAGTTCACTGACCAGGGATTGAACCTGGGCCCTTGGCAGTGAAGGCCTGAGTAACTAGACCACTAGGGAATGCCCTCCCCTCTTTTTTTAAAGTAATGCTGTAATTTTATTCAGTTTTTACTACAGGTTGTTTCTTCTTTCAGAAGGGGTTTCTCTTTGGCCTTTTCTCCCCTGGAAACCATTTAGAGGAATGAACTTTATGGCTCCTAAAATATTGCCACTAGGTTGGGGACTTCCCTCCCCATCCCATCTAATCAGTCACCAATTTCTGTAATTTCCTTTGTCCCTTTTAAATCCATTCCTTCCTTTCCATTCCTATTACTCCCACTCTTTATTCAAGTCCTTGTCATCTCATATCTAGTTGATTATTCGGCTTCTAAATGACCTCTTTCCTAATTCCAAATGCCTTACCCCCAACCACTCCACAATCCATCTCTTCTTAAACCCCCCTGCTCCCAATCAATTATTTTCACAAAAAAAATACTTAACCATTGTTCCTGATCAAGAACACTCTGGATCTTCAAAACGTTTTGAAGAGTCAACTCTTTTACCTGTCATTCAAGACCATTCCCACTTTTGGGTCCATCCACCTTATCAGATGTCACGTTTCATCAGTACTACTCTGCACTTTGTGGCCATAATGACCTAATCACTCTATCTGCAGAGGCTACCTGAAGTCTAGTAGAGCAGAATAACTTTGGAGAGGATTGAATCCAGGGATTTAATCCTAGATAAATCATTTACTGTGAGTGGCCTTGAGCAAGAGACTAAACATCTCAGCTTTAATTTCTTCTCTTTTACAGTGAGGACAATAATATTATCTTATATATTAGGGGATACTAAAGTGGGAATTACCTTTCCCTGTATAGCTACTATTCAGTTCATCAAAGTAACATGTGTATTTCTGTCCCTAAACTTTCCCTTATGGTCTCTCTGCCTTGATAGAATGCCCCTGCTTCTCATGCAAGTACTGTACTGTACTTCTCATAGGAGCTTTACCCTAAGAACAAAACCCTTTCCTTCTCTGAATTAAATACAAGATAATGGTTCCTAGCCTGTGGGCTGCAGCCTCTTTGGGCAAGGGTTTCTGAGTTATTGAGGGCCTGTGGAACCTGTATATATACAGAAGACTGGTCATTGAGTAAATAATAAACCTTACACATGTAGGTGCATATGTGCATAGATGTTGCAATTATCAGAAGACTGAACAAACTTACCCTAAAGTATTTGCTGAATTCACATTTGGGCTCCATCAGGAATTTCTAAAATCATCATTTGGGAATGGAAGTCTCTAACCTCCCACTTGAAAAGGATGGGAAACTCTTCCTATAGACTTATTGTCTAAACAATTAATCTTATATACATCATTCTGAACTTTTTATCTTTGTATCTTCTCTCAACTACTGGACCTAAGCTCTAGAGAGATATGACTAGCCCACACTTTTTTTGGGAATTCCATCTAATCGGTGGCTTGCACAGAGCAGGTCCTTATTGTTTGCCAACTGGAAGGTATAGTTTGAAGCTATTTTTGGGTCCAAGAGAAGGAATTAGGAAAATGTTTTTGTTGGGCCACTGACACTGGGCCAGGCTGAGCCCTGCCCTGACAAGGAGGAACCCCATCTTAGAGCAGAAGCACCTCTTACTGCATGTGGCAGGCTGAGACCCCTACCTAGGAAGCAAACATCCCAGGGGAAAATTTTCCCGACTCCTTGCCTGCCCTACGCCCCTGCGTAGGCCCCCTTATCAGGTTCCCCCTGAGTCATCCTGACCCAGAGACGAATTTAATGCGGGGAACCCCCAGGTCCTTCCCTCCCCACCCCAAAGTAAGACCTACTTTAGATACATCAGAGGAGCAGCAGGCAGAGTTTCTCACTGCAGGCTCTCTTTTCTCTCCATTCCAGCTGGCTGGGGGGCTCTCTTCTGTCCTATGCATTTTATTTATGGTCCCTTTTCCAGCAGGCTTTCCTTGTCCAGAGAGTGTTAAACTGGCATTCAAGCGGAGAGGGACTAGGCAAGGAGCCAGGGTGCCCAGCCTTCTGTGTCAGTTTCTGGGTAAATGGTTATCAAGGGAGTGGGGAAGGGAATGGAGGAAAACTTGGGTGCCCCAAATTGGGGATCTAGAGGAATCCTTTAGGTTTGGGGTTGTTAAAAGCTAGATTTGATTAGTCGGGATCACTCTGGTCACCTCCTCCCTCCTGGCCCCTCCTTTCCAATAGATCCTGCCAAGTGGGGATGAAAGAGGCATTGATTTCCTTGGATTTGGGGGGGGTGGTGAGGGTGGTTGTGGGGGGTGGTTCCCAGGCGAGGGGAAAGGCAATTTAAGGGGTCTTGGGGGGCAGTCTGAGCTGGTGTTGCAGTTTGGCAGCTCCAGTTCCATTGGGCCCTTGTTCCCAACTGGCCTGGTGCCCAGCCCCCGAAATGGCAACTCAGGAACCAGGCTGAAGGAGGATGGGGTGGGGACCTCTGGGGGAAGGAACCTGGAAAGGGTGCAGGTGGGGAGAAATCCAGTCTGTTTTTTCCTTTTGTGTAAGACAACTTTGAATCCCTTTAGCCTCATAACTATCCCATTCGGGTGACTTTCCCTGAGGGGCACAGGAGGGTGATAAGGTGGAGAGAGAGCGGGGTGATTGAGGGATCCAGGCCATCACACCCACCCAGGCCCTGAGAGAAGGCGGCAGTCCCTGAAAACCATCGCCTGGGCGGGCCGAGCCAGCCTCTCCCTCCTTCTCTGGGCCAGACTAGAAGGGGTTAGCACTGAAGCCACAGGGTCTCTTGGGTCCCAGCCGGACACGGGGTCTCCCCTAAACCCCAACCCCACTTCCACAAAGATAACTCCACCCTGTGCCTGTTTACCCAAGAGTCAGCACCCCTGGGGTCCTGGCCCCTCCTCCGCCCCTCCTTGGGGCCTTGACCCGGGGAGTCTCCGTTGGCCACCTCTCCCCCCCCCCCCGCGATCTCCCTCTATTTATACGGCCCCCCGCATTCCCCGCCCCCCCTCCCCCCTTTGTTTTCCAACTTCCAGGGAGCAGCCCAGAGAGCAGTCGCCGGAACCCTGGAGAGAGAGGAGGTACCAGGACCCTGGGCGCCCCGAAACTGGAGCTCCCGCGCCCTCGACCCCCCACCCCCCTAGTCGATGCAGGCACACCTTCCCCTCTCCGCGGTCGAGACCCTCGCCTCCTCACAGCTATCCTTCTGTAGCCTAGCCCTGTTTCCGGCGGGTGGAGTCAAAATGTGGGGGTGCCAGCCCCCTGGCTTCGTCTCCCTTTTAACCGGTTCCCACCTCGGAGTGGGGGGCCAGGAAGGAGCCGAGTGCTACAGGCAGGGACAGATCACGGTGGGGGCGGGCTGAGAGCCAGCGTGGGGATCCCCCGCGGGACAAGGGATCCCCCACCCCACAGCCACCCGGTTGCGGGGTTGGGGTGAATTTTTGGGGAGCGCGGCCGAGCCTGAAGCACCCACTGTTGGCTTTTTTTAGGTTCCCCTCGGGCCCCCAGCTGCCCCTCCGGACCGCGGCGCCCGGGGGGGGGTGAAGGTGGCTGTTTACCAGGGTCGGGGGGGGGGGGGGGGGGGGGGGGGGCGATCTGCGGGGAGCTGGCGGCCCGTGGCGGGCTGGGGCGGGCCGGGGGCGGGTCTGCGGGAGCCCGAGCCGGGGGGGGGCCACGGAGTCAAAGGCAAGTGAAGGTGGAAGCGGCCGCGGCGGCAGCAGGTAGGGAAGGGCGGGAGTGGGGCCGCGGGGGCTTAGGCTGGCGCGGGGGTGCCGGAGGGGGTCGGATCCCAACCTCTCGGAGTGTACGGCTCGCGGGCAGGAGCCGGCCCTCAGGGCCGCGAGGCCGCGGCGCACAGAGGCGGAGGCTCCGCGGGGTGCAGGGCGTGTTTGGGGCGTGCACGAAGTTGTGTCCGGGGTCAGGGGTCTCCGCGCCACCGCGCGAATTGTCAGGCCCCACGCGGACAGCAGCGAGGGGACTCGGAGGGGCAGGTTCCGGGGGCTGGGCCCAGTCAGTCCCCCTCTGCCCTCCCATCCCTTTTCCCAGCTGGCTCTCGGCCCTTGCGGGTTCTCGGGGCACGCTGGGGAGAGACTGTGGAACCGCCTCACACACCCTCCTTCTGCACTTTCGGGACCCACACCGAGACTGGGAGGAGAGAAGCGAAGGCACGAGGCTTTAAAAAAAAAAATTTTTTTTTTTAATGGTGGGGAAAAAAAACAGTCGTGCTCGCCACCCCCACTCACTTGAGAGCTGTCAAAAATCTTGGGGATCCCTTAGTCCCCACTTTAATTTGCAAATAAGAAATTGAGCGCAAGAGTAGTGACAGAAAGGAGCCAAGGTCACGGTGGGAGCAGCAAAGCCTGGGTAGAATCCAGAGTTTCTGACACAAGACACGCTCTTTCCTCCACATCAGCACTTCCTTCTCCCCCTCTCCCCGCCCGCCCCCGGCCCCCCGCCCCCCTTTCCCAAGCCTGGACTGATACCTGCTGTGTTGCCAGGCAGACCCTTCCAGCCTGATTGATTTTAGCTAAAGCCTGGAGAAACTTGTTCACTGGACTCCTGGTAGATTGGGAGGGTTAGTGACCGGGCAGGGGTTGGTGACCCAGATAGTCCAGTCTTGGCTTAGATTTTCTGTCTCTAAAAGCCCCAGGATCTGTCTCTCATGTCATTCCCCTCATTGCCTTGTTTTCTCAGACCCCAGAGCCAGGAGGAGTGAGAACCCTGACCCCTAACCCTACTTCATCCAGCCAATAGGCGCCAAGTAAGTGACCCCACCTCCAGGCTGCTGCCCTTTACTCCACTGGCCTGCACAGTGCTCTGCTCCTCCCCGGGCCCCAAAGGTTGAATACATGCACTTTTTTGAAGTCAGGAGTCTGGAGGAAGGGAGGCATTGGGGTCTGTTGGACCCAGATGCCCCCTTGTCCTTCTTTTCTGGGTTTCCCCCTCCCCCCCTTGGTCATGTTACTCAGGTCATTTTTAGTCCCCCTTTTTCTTTGCGCTGCGACCTGGCGCTTAGTCGAAGGTCACAGCCAGTGGTGAACTCTCGATACCCATCCCTTGGTATCTTTAGAGCACCCAGTCACTGAGCCCGAGTTTTCACCCCCCAAACCAACTAGGAGTGTGGGGTGGCCCCTAAATATAGCCTGGGAAACCTGAACTGCCCTGCTGCCCCACCCTGGTATTTCCATCCAGGATAGGGGAGGGGGTAAAGGAGGTGTCGGTGTTGAGGGGTTGGGAAGGCCGGGCTGAAAGGAAGTGGTATCCTGAGTCCTCTTCCCCAAGCGGCCTGGCCCTGCAGCTTGGGGGCTGCTGGACAGCCTCTCTCTGTGTCCTGGGTTAGTCTTCAGCTCCTGGGCCCTCTGCACCCCGCACTGTCCAGTGTTGAGAGAGGAAGCCGGGGGTTGGGGGAGGCATGCGGTGTGGAGCACCGCCCCATCTCTGTGTTTCCTCACCCCACCAGGTCACCATGGCCCGAGCTGCGGGAAGTGCAGATCACGGAGGAGAAGCCGCTGTTGCCAGGGCAGGCACCCGAGGTGGCCAAGGTTTTCAGAGACCCCTGATCCCAGGCCTGAACCCCAACCCCCAAGCAGAGCCCCGCTCCTTCCCTCCCCGACTATCTCTTCTCACTCACACCTCCCCTTTTCCTCCCCTCTCCCCATGTATATCCCCTGAACCCACGAGAGACCCCAGGCTTTTTCCTTCACAGGTAACCTTCATCCCCCCCCGCTCTTTTTTGTCAATCTTTTTCTGTTTTTGGGTTCTCCGTTTGGTCTCTTTACCACCTTTTTTATTTGTGTCTGTCTCCTTGACTCTCCGTCTGCGTGTTTCTTGTTATCTGTCTAAAATTCTCCCCGGGGGGCGAGTTAGCCCCCCGAACCCCGGGCCCGGGGACAGTTAACGCTTGGGGCAGCCCCAGGGGGGAGGGGGGGCTCTTCTCCCCCGGGAAGGGGGGCCCTTACCGGGTTTTTTCTTCTCTCTGCGGGCTTCACCTTCATTCCATCCTTTCCTGTCCCCATCCCCCTGCTCCCCTCCCTTCTCCCCCTTTTTTCTCACGTTCCCGATGCTTTGGGATCTTTCTTTATTTTTTGCCACCCCCTAAATCATCTTCCATGTCATTTTTACCCAAAATTTCTTGCAATCCATTTCTATTTTTGGGTTCCGTTTCCTGTTTTGCCCCGCCCTTTCAACTCCCCGATTTTTATGGAGGTTCCTCTCCTGCCTCTTTTCCTCTCACCTAACTCCTCCCTAGGGTGACCCTTTTTTTCTGCGACCACTCTGTGGGAACCCCTTTATGGCTCTGTCACTTTTAGTCAGGCACCCCCAAACCCAAAGGGGCCAGCGTACCACCTACCATGATGGGGGACTCAACTGTAAGGACCTTCACCTCCTCCCCTTTTTTTTCGGGGAAGAGGTGGGGGGGCAGGGGGAGGAAAACTCCATGTGGGGGGAAGGTCAGTAGGGAAGGGAGCCATGTGTATGCAGGGGAAGTCCTTCCTATTAAATGGGGGCATGAAAGAAAGGGGGGATTCTGCCCTGGGGGACATTTCCCTTCGATCTATTTTGGGGGTGAGGGGGGATTCTCTTTAGAAAACCCGCTTCCAGCCGCTTTTAAATTTTGCGAAGCGGGAAATCATTCAGAACTTCGGGGGGTTTCGTATGCCCCTGGCATGGAAAGGGGGCTCCCGTGTTCCCTTTGGGGTAGAATTAGCTTTCCCTCCTGTCAGGGTGTGAGGCACATGGCAGGTATGGAGTAGATTTGGGTCCGGGGAGGAGGAAGGGGGCGATGGTCACCCAGGAAGAATGGAGGACACGGGCTTGGGGGCCCTGGGGACAGGGGGGTTTTTCCTTAACATTTTCTCTTTCCCCAGGTATCATACCCACTCTGGACCACTTCGGACATGACCCTTGCATCCGAAATACTTAAAGGAGGGCCTGGGGACCCCCCCCCGAGCCAGGTTCTCCTTCCAGCACAGGGTGGCCCTTAAACCCTGAGCGGTTCTGTCTGGACAATGTTCCATTGAGAGGAGTGGGTGGCTTTGGAAAACGACTTGAGTCAGCAGAGCAGCCCCAAGCGAAGAGGAGAAGGGGGAGCTGGTGCCTGGGCCCCGCCCCAGGCTGAGGGAAGGGCTGATTGGAAGCGAGAAGGGGGGGGGGCGACACGCCCCTGAGGAACCCGAATGGGCCCGTCTTCCCCCCCCCCCTCCCCCCTCCCGAGGGAGGCAGAGGGGGGGAGAGGAGGAAAAAAAGCCGGGGGTGCCTCTTTCCGGCACGTTTAAAACGTGACACCCGGGGTCTGTCCTTGACTTGGCTTTTCCCCGGCTTTTGGCCCTGGGGGGCTTGGTTCACCTCTTTGGCTCTTTTTTCCGTACTTCCGTTTTTCCCAAAGTTTATCTTTTTTTAATTCTTCTTTAAGTTCCTCCTTTTCCCGTTCCTCTAAGGGCCGGAACTAAAACAGAAATAGTTGAACCTCCGAAAGTTGAGAAGACAAAGGTACAAGGGAAAAAGTGTCTGGTTGGTTGGGGTTGGGGGTTTCTTTTTAAACACTCCCTCCTGGGGGAGCGGGGGAAAAACTACAGTGTCCATTTCTTTTCTCCTTGGCACCTTCTTTTTCAGCATCCCCCCCAAAGGAAAGGGCCTTTCTTCCTTTTTGCCCCTGGGGCCTTAAAGGAGGTGAGGAGTTTTGGGGAAAAAAAGTTTTGGATATCAGGACCCATTAACCTACATTACCTTTTACGTTTTTCCGCAATAATTGGAATTGGGGGGGTTGGGTTTGGGGGCCCACGCCCTTCGCGATTGCTGTAAGAAATTTTAAAAAACCCATAAACAAAAATGGGGGTCCAAGGAAAAGGCAGTTACATTTGTGCTTGAGGGGAGGCTGGAGTACAGGGGGGGACGCAGGGGCCCCCCCGGAGCCTGGGGGGGGGCAAGCTCATGGGGGGGTAAGTCCTCTGCCTCTGACTTCCCCCGCTGCCCCTCAGCTTACCCACCCTGTACCGTCGAGGGGGCCCTTTTCCTCACAACATTTATCCTAAACCCAAAGGGTGGATGGACTGGGCAGCCCACAGGTTTGGAGGGGTCTGTGCACTGAATTTTGGGGGGTTCCCCTTTCGGGGTCCATTTAGGGCCCAACCAAAAAAAACTGGCGGCCCGTGACTTCGGACGGGGAAGGACAGGGAAAAAAAACCGGGGCTCTACTCCCCATAGTGTTCC
>JAJLRB010002213.1:0-23192 GCA_020976825.1 Odocoileus hemionus
TTGTGACATCATTCCACCATTTCTAAATCATCACACACAGTATATTTGACATTGTATCCACAGTATCTGTGTCATCACATCCACTGTATTGTTGATATCACAAAAACTGTATTTATGAAATCTCACCTGCTATATATGATGACAATTTAACCATTGTATTCAACAGCATATTCACTATAGCTGTAACATCAAAGCCACTGAATCTGTGTCTCACACCCAATCTTTCCATGATATCACACCCTTTGTATGTATGGCATCACAACCCTGTTTGCATAACATCATAAAGACTAAATAAGGCATCACATCCACATTTCAGGACATCACACCACATTATTTATGACATTACATGCACTGTTCTCATAACATCACTCCGAATTATTTGACATTGCATCCACTCTATCTGTGTCATCACAACCACTCTATTGATGATCTCAGACCAACTGTATCCATGACATCACACTCACTTTATGTATGACAACTTATGCCTTATACATAACGTCGCATCCACTCTTCATGATTTCACACCATTTTAGTCATCACATTACATCCATTGCATTCATGACATCCCAGACACTATATATGAGATCACACACATGACAACACAAACGTTATATCTGCCATCTCACCCACTCTATCTGAGACTGCATCCACTGTATCTGTGTCATCAGACCCAGTGTGATATTATAACACACCCACTGTCTGGATGATATCACAACCACTGTATATATGACATCTTATTCAGTGTGTATGACATAGCATAAGCTCTATATGACATCACACCCCAACATGTATGACATCACACCCAGTATGTTTATGACACAATATCCATAATATATGATATCACACATACTGCTATCATGACAACACAACGTCTATACATTACATCTCACCCACTATATTGACATAACGGCCACTATATTTCTGACATCACACAGATGACACACCCATGTGTATCGATGAACTTCTGTATCGATGACGTCACCACAAGCATGGAAATCGTCGCAATTGGTAGACATATGATATCATACACACCCTACATGACATCATATTCACACTGTATGACATCTGTGATTATTATTTCTGAAATCACAACCACTGCATTCATGACATCAGATCTCCTCTATATGTAATCACATCCAAGGTTTTATGACATCTCATCCACTATACCTGTGACATCACAGCCACTTTATCTGTAACATCACATCCACTGTGTTTGTGAATTCATATCCACTATGCTTGATATCAAACACACTGTGTTAAGACAATACAACCACTATATCTGACATCATACCATCCATATCTATATCTGTGTGATCGCACCCACTGTATCAATAATAAAACACACACTGAATGTAGGGCATCACTCATATCATATGTATGGCAAAATATGCACTACTTACGATATCACACCCACGCTGTGTGACATCAAATCACTCTATCCATGACATCAAAGCTAATTTATTTCACGTCACACCCATTTTATGGGACAGCACATTCACTGTATCTGTGTTATCAAACTCAGATTATCAATCATAAAAACCCGATTGTACGTACGATATCACAGCCACAATATATATGGCATCATATGAATTATATATGACATCACATCCACTCTATATATCCCAAAACTCTATGACATCACACCCTCTGTATTCATGTCATCACACAGAGTATATCAGACATCGCTTCCACTCTACCTGCATCGCTACTTAATGTATTGATTATAACAACTGCAATATGTGTGATATCAAACCCACTATATATATGACATCATATGAATTCTATGTGACATCACACCCACTCTTTATGACCTCACAAGACTGTATTCACGACATCACATCAACTGTATTCATGACATCTCACCCACTGTATGTGACATCACATACACGATAATTGTGACATCACAGCCCCTGTAAGTATGACAAGACACCTACTATGTTTCAGACATCATACTCAGTACATCTGACATGTCACATGGTGTGTGAATGACAACACTACCACTGTATCTGATGTCACTGCACCAACTATGTTTATGACATCATATCCACTCTATATGATATCACACACACCGTATGTATGACTACACTTGCTCTATATCTGACTTGAAACACATTTTATTTGCCATCACATTCATCGTATAAGTCATCACACCCGCTCTGTGGAAAACAACACAACTACAATGTAAGACATCACAGGTGGCATAGGTATGCCAACCTATGCACTATACAGGACAACATATTCACACTTTATGACAATATATATACTTAGTATTTATGACATCACATGCACTCTATTCATGACATCACACGCACTATATACGATACACCATGTCATCTACTGTGTATGATATCACATTCACTATATATGTAACATCACACAATGACATTATCTATGACTTCACACAGCCTATGTTTATGACATACCCATTTTACATGGCATCACACGGAGTGTTATCACAACACAACCATTGTGTAACTTCACAGCCACTATGTTTGACATCACAACACCAATTATATCTTTGTCAACACATGCAATATACCAATTGTATCTAAACCAGTGTATGTATGACATCACAGCCACTGTATGTATGCCATCATATGTACTACCTATGACATCACATCCACACTTTTGACCTCACACCACTATTTAAGACATCAAGTCCACTATACCAGACATTACGTCCACTATATCTGACCTCAGGTCCACTGTATCTGTGTTATCACACGCACAGTACCAATGATATCACAGCCACTCTATGTATGATATCACAACCAGTATACATGTGACATCCTATCCAATCTATTTATGTCATCATATCCACTATACGTGACATCACAACACTGTGTGTGGTTGATACCTCACTCAGCATATGTATGACATCTTTTGCACTTCAGATGACATCACATCCACTCTATCACATCAAATCTCAGCATTTATGATGACACATCCTCGTCAGCCATGACATAACACCCACTGTACCAGACATTGCACCCACTGTATCTTTGCAATCACAACCTCTCCACTGATATCACACCCACTCTTTTCATGACATCACTCTAGGCATAAGTATAGCATCTATTGCACTATAGAAGAAATCATATCCTCACATTGTGACATCATTCCACCATTTCTAAATCATCACACACAGTATATTTGACATTGTATCCACAGTATCTGTGTCATCACATCCACTGTATTGTTGATATCACAAAAACTGTATTTATGAAATCTCACCTGCTATATATGATGACAATTTAACCATTGTATTCAACAGCATATTCACTATAGCTGTAACATCAAAGCCACTGAATCTGTGTCTCACACCCAATCTTTCCATGATATCACACCCTTTGTATGTATGGCATCACAACCCTGTTTGCATAACATCATAAAGACTAAATAAGGCATCACATCCACATTTCAGGACATCACACCACATTATTTATGACATTACATGCACTGTTCTCATAACATCACTCCGAATTATTTGACATTGCATCCACTCTATCTGTGTCATCACAACCACTCTATTGATGATCTCAGACCAACTGTATCCATGACATCACACTCACTTTATGTATGACAACTTATGCCTTATACATAACGTCGCATCCACTCTTCATGATTTCACACCATTTTAGTCATCACATTACATCCATTGCATTCATGACATCCCAGACACTATATATGAGATCACACACATGACAACACAAACGTTATATCTGCCATCTCACCCACTCTATCTGAGACTGCATCCACTGTATCTGTGTCATCAGACCCAGTGTGATATTATAACACACCCACTGTCTGGATGATATCACAACCACTGTATATATGACATCTTATTCAGTGTGTATGACATAGCATAAGCTCTATATGACATCACACCCCAACATGTATGACATCACACCCAGTATGTTTATGACACAATATCCATAATATATGATATCACACATACTGCTATCATGACAACACAACGTCTATACATTACATCTCACCCACTATATTGACATAACGGCCACTATATTTCTGACATCACACAGATGACACACCCATGTGTATCGATGAACTTCTGTATCGATGACGTCACCACAAGCATGGAAATCGTCGCAATTGGTAGACATATGATATCATACACACCCTACATGACATCATATTCACACTGTATGACATCTGTGATTATTATTTCTGAAATCACAACCACTGCATTCATGACATCAGATCTCCTCTATATGTAATCACATCCAAGGTTTATGACATCTCATCCACTATACCTGTGACATCACAGCCACTTTATCTGTAACATCACATCCACTGTGTTTGTGAATTCATATCCACTATGCTTGATATCAAACACACTGTGTTAAGACAATACAACCACTATATCTGACATCATACCATCCATATCTATATCTGTGTGATCGCACCCACTGTATCAATAATAAAACACACACTGAATGTAGGGCATCACTCATATCATATGTATGGCAAAATATGCACTACTTACGATACGATATCACACCCACGCTGTGTGACATCAAATCACTCTATCCATGACATCAAAGCTAATTTATTTCACGTCACACCCATTTTATGGGACAGCACATTCACTGTATCTGTGTTATCAAACTCAGATTATCAATCATAAAAACCCGATTGTACGTACGATATCACAGCCACAATATATATGGCATCATATGAATTATATATGACATCACATCCACTCTATATATCCCAAAACTCTATGACATCACACCCTCTGTATTCATGTCATCACACAGAGTATATCAGACATCGCTTCCACTCTACCTGCATCGCTACTTAATGTATTGATTATAACAACTGCAATATGTGTGATATCAAACCCACTATATATATGACATCATATGAATTCTATGTGACATCACACCCACTCTTTATGACCTCACAAGACTGTATTCACGACATCACATCAACTGTATTCATGACATCTCACCCACTGTATGTGACATCACATACACGATAATTGTGACATCACAGCCCCTGTAAGTATGACAAGACACCTACTATGTTTCAGACATCATACTCAGTACATCTGACATGTCACATGGTGTGTGAATGACAACACTACCACTGTATCTGATGTCACTGCACCAACTATGTTTATGACATCATATCCACTCTATATGATATCACACACACCGTATGTATGACTACACTTGCTCTATATCTGACTTGAAACACATTTTATTTGCCATCACATTCATCGTATAAGTCATCACACCCGCTCTGTGGAAAACAACACAACTACAATGTAAGACATCACAGGTGGCATAGGTATGCCAACCTATGCACTATACAGGACAACATATTCACACTTTATGACAAATATACTTAGTATTTATGACATCACATGCACTCTATTCATGACATCACACGCACTATATACGATACACCATGTCATCTACTGTGTATGATATCACATTCACTATATATGTAACATCACACAATGACATTATCTATGACTTCACACAGCCTATGTTTATGACATACCCATTTTACATGGCATCACACGGAGTGTTATCACAACACAACCATTGTGTAACTTCACAGCCACTATGTTTGACATCACACCAATTATATCTTTGTCAACACATGCAATATACCAATTGTATCTAAACCAGTGTATGTATGACATCACAGCCACTGTATGTATGCCATCATATGTACTACCTATGACATCACATCCACACTTTTGACCTCACACCACTATTTAAGACATCAAGTCCACTATACCAGACATTACGTCCACTATATCTGACCTCAGGTCCACTGTATCTGTGTTATCACACGCACAGTACCAATGATATCACAGCCACTCTATGTATGATATCACAACCAGTATACATGTGACATCCTATCCAATCTATTTATGTCATCATATCCACTATACGTGACATCACAACACTGTGTGTGGTTGATACCTCACTCAGCATATGTATGACATCTTTTGCACTTCAGATGACATCACATCATCCACTCTATCACATCAAATCTCAGCATTTATGATGACACATCCTCGTCAGCCATGACATAACACCCACTGTACCAGACATTGCACCCACTGTATCTTTGCAATCACAACCTCTCCACTGATATCACACCCACTCTTTTCATGACATCACTCTAGGCATAAGTATAGCATCTATTGCACTATAGAAGAAATCATATCCTCACATTGTGACATCATTCCACCATTTCTAAATCATCACACACAGTATATTTGACATTGTATCCACAGTATCTGTGTCATCACATCCACTGTATTGTTGATATCACAAAAACTGTATTTATGAAATCTCACCTGCTATATATGATGACAATTTAACCATTGTATTCAACAGCATATTCACTATAGCTGTAACATCAAAGCCACTGAATCTGTGTCTCACACCCAATCTTTCCATGATATCACACCCTTTGTATGTATGGCATCACAACCCTGTTTGCATAACATCATAAAGACTAAATAAGGCATCACATCCACATTTCAGGACATCACACCACATTATTTATGACATTACATGCACTGTTCTCATAACATCACTCCGAATTATTTGACATTGCATCCACTCTATCTGTGTCATCACAACCACTCTATTGATGATCTCAGACCAACTGTATCCATGACATCACACTCACTTTATGTATGACAACTTATGCCTTATACATAACGTCGCATCCACTCTTCATGATTTCACACCATTTTAGTCATCACATTACATCCATTGCATTCATGACATCCCAGACACTATATATGAGATCACACACATGACAACACAAACGTTATATCTGCCATCTCACCCACTCTATCTGAGACTGCATCCACTGTATCTGTGTCATCAGACCCAGTGTGATATTATAACACACCCACTGTCTGGATGATATCACAACCACTGTATATATGACATCTTATTCAGTGTGTATGACATAGCATAAGCTCTATATGACATCACACCCCAACATGTATGACATCACACCCAGTATGTTTATGACACAATATCCATAATATATGATATCACACATACTGCTATCATGACAACACAACGTCTATACATTACATCTCACCCACTATATTGACATAACGGCCACTATATTTCTGACATCACACAGATGACACACCCATGTGTATCGATGAACTTCTGTATCGATGACGTCACCACAAGCATGGAAATCGTCGCAATTGGTAGACATATGATATCATACACACCCTACATGACATCATATTCACACTGTATGACATCTGTGATTATTATTTCTGAAATCACAACCACTGCATTCATGACATCAGATCTCCTCTATATGTAATCACATCCAAGGTTTATGACATCTCATCCACTATACCTGTGACATCACAGCCACTTTATCTGTAACATCACATCCACTGTGTTTGTGAATTCATATCCACTATGCTTGATATCAAACACACTGTGTTAAGACAATACAACCACTATATCTGACATCATACCATCCATATCATATCTATATCTGTGTGATCGCACCCACTGTATCAATAATAAAACACACACTGAATGTAGGGCATCACTCATATCATATGTATGGCAAAATATGCACTACTTACGATATCACACCCACGCTGTGTGACATCAAATCACTCTATCCATGACATCAAAGCTAATTTATTTCACGTCACACCCATTTTATGGGACAGCACATTCACTGTATCTGTGTTATCAAACTCAGATTATCAATCATAAAAACCCGATTGTACGTACGATATCACAGCCACAATATATATGGCATCATATGAATTATATATGACATCACATCCACTCTATATATCCCAAAACTCTATGACATCACACCCTCTGTATTCATGTCATCACACAGAGTATATCAGACATCGCTTCCACTCTACCTGCATCGCTACTTAATGTATTGATTATAACAACTGCAATATGTGTGATATCAAACCCACTATATATATGACATCATATGAATTCTATGTGACATCACACCCACTCTTTATGACCTCACAAGACTGTATTCACGACATCACATCAACTGTATTCATGACATCTCACCCACTGTATGTGACATCACATACACGATAATTGTGACATCACAGCCCCTGTAAGTATGACAAGACACCTACTATGTTTCAGACATCATACTCAGTACATCTGACATGTCACATGGTGTGTGAATGACAACACTACCACTGTATCTGATGTCACTGCACCAACTATGTTTATGACATCATATCCACTCTATATGATATCACACACACCGTATGTATGACTACACTTGCTCTATATCTGACTTGAAACACATTTTATTTGCCATCACATTCATCGTATAAGTCATCACACCCGCTCTGTGGAAAACAACACAACTACAATGTAAGACATCACAGGTGGCATAGGTATGCCAACCTATGCACTATACAGGACAACATATTCACACTTTATGACAAATATACTTAGTATTTATGACATCACATGCACTCTATTCATGACATCATCACACGCACTATATACGATACACCATGTCATCTACTGTGTATGATATCACATTCACTATATATGTAACATCACACAATGACATTATCTATGACTTCACACAGCCTATGTTTATGACATACCCATTTTACATGGCATCACACGGAGTGTTATCACAACACAACCATTGTGTAACTTCACAGCCACTATGTTTGACACATCACACCAATTATATCTTTGTCAACACATGCAATATACCAATTGTATCTAAACCAGTGTATGTATGACATCACAGCCACTGTATGTATGCCATCATATGTACTACCTATGACATCACATCCACACTTTTGACCTCACACCACTATTTAAGACATCAAGTCCACTATACCAGACATTACGTCCACTATATCTGACCTCAGGTCCACTGTATCTGTGTTATCACACGCACAGTACCAATGATATCACAGCCACTCTATGTATGATATCACAACCAGTATACATGTGACATCCTATCCAATCTATTTATGTCATCATATCCACTATACGTGACATCACAACACTGTGTGTGGTTGATACCTCACTCAGCATATGTATGACATCTTTTGCACTTCAGATGACATCACATCCACTCTATCACATCAAATCTCAGCATTTATGATGACACATCCTCGTCAGCCATGACATAACACCCACTGTACCAGACATTGCACCCACTGTATCTTTGCAATCACAACCTCTCCACTGATATCACACCCACTCTTTTCATGACATCACTCTAGGCATAAGTATAGCATCTATTGCACTATAGAAGAAATCATATCCTCACATTGTGACATCATTCCACCATTTCTAAATCATCACACACAGTATATTTGACATTGTATCCACAGTATCTGTGTCATCACATCCACTGTATTGTTGATATCACAAAAACTGTATTTATGAAATCTCACCTGCTATATATGATGACAATTTAACCATTGTATTCAACAGCATATTCACTATAGCTGTAACATCAAAGCCACTGAACTGAATCTGTGTCTCACACCCAATCTTTCCATGATATCACACCCTTTGTATGTATGGCATCACAACCCTGTTTGCATAACATCATAAAGACTAAATAAGGCATCACATCCACATTTCAGGACATCACACCACATTATTTATGACATTACATGCACTGTTCTCATAACATCACTCCGAATTATTTGACATTGCATCCACTCTATCTGTGTCATCACAACCACTCTATTGATGATCTCAGACCAACTGTATCCATGACATCACACTCACTTTATGTATGACAACTTATGCCTTATACATAACGTCGCATCCACTCTTCATGATTTCACACCATTTTAGTCATCACATTACATCCATTGCATTCATGACATCCCAGACACTATATATGAGATCACACACATGACAACACAAACGTTATATCTGCCATCTCACCCACTCTATCTGAGACTGCATCCACTGTATCTGTGTCATCAGACCCAGTGTGATATTATAACACACACACCCACTGTCTGGATGATATCACAACCACTGTATATATGACATCTTATTCAGTGTGTATGACATAGCATAAGCTCTATATGACATCACACCCCAACATGTATGACATCACACCCAGTATGTTTATGACACAATATCCATAATATATGATATCACACATACTGCTATCATGACAACACAACGTCTATACATTACATCTCACCCACTATATTGACATAACGGCCACTATATTTCTGACATCACACAGATGACACACCCATGTGTATCGATGAACTTCTGTATCGATGACGTCACCACAAGCATGGAAATCGTCGCAATTGGTAGACATATGATATCATACACACCCTACATGACATCATATTCACACTGTATGACATCTGTGATTATTATTTCTGAAATCACAACCACTGCATTCATGACATCAGATCTCCTCTATATGTAATCACATCCAAGGTTTATGACATCTCATCCACTATACCTGTGACATCACAGCCACTTTATCTGTAACATCACATCCACTGTGTTTGTGAATTCATATCCACTATGCTTGATATCAAACACACTGTGTTAAGACAATACAACCACTATATCTGACATCATACCATCCATATCTATATCTGTGTGATCGCACCCACTGTATCAATAAAAAAACACACACTGAATGTAGGGCATCACTCATATCATATGTATGGCAAAATATGCACTACTTACGATATCACACCCACGCTGTGTGACATCAAATCACTCTATCCATGACATCAAAGCTAATTTATTTCACGTCACACCCATTTTATGGGACAGCACATTCACTGTATCTGTGTTATCAAACTCAGATTATCAATCATAAAAACCCGATTGTACGTACGATATCACAGCCACAATATATATGGCATCATATGAATTATATATGACATCACATCCACTCTATATATCCCAAAACTCTATGACATCACACCCTCTGTATTCATGTCATCACACAGAGTATATCAGACATCGCTTCCACTCTACCTGCATCGCTACTTAATGTATTGATTATAACAACTGCAATATGTGTGATATCAAACCCACTATATATATGACATCATATGAATTCTATGTGACATCACACCCACTCTTTATGACCTCACAAGACTGTATTCACGACATCACATCAACTGTATTCATGACATCTCACCCACTGTATGTGACATCACATACACGATAATTGTGACATCACAGCCCCTGTAAGTATGACAAGACACCTACTATGTTTCAGACATCATACTCAGTACATCTGACATGTCACATGGTGTGTGAATGACAACACTACCACTGTATCTGATGTCACTGCACCAACTATGTTTATGACATCATATCCACTCTATATGATATCACACACACCGTATGTATGACTACACTTGCTCTATATCTGACTTGAAACACATTTTATTTGCCATCACATTCATCGTATAAGTCATCACACCCGCTCTGTGGAAAACAACACAACTACAACAATGTAAGACATCACAGGTGGCATAGGTATGCCAACCTATGCACTATACAGGACAACATATTCACACTTTATGACAAATATACTTAGTATTTATGACATCACATGCACTCTATTCATGACATCACACGCACTATATACGATACACCATGTCATCTACTGTGTATGATATCACATTCACTATATATGTAACATCACACAATGACATTATCTATGACTTCACACAGCCTATGTTTATGACATACCCATTTTACATGGCATCACACGGAGTGTTATCACAACACAACCATTGTGTAACTTCACAGCCACTATGTTTGACATCACACCAATTATATCTTTGTCAACACATGCAATATACCAATTGTATCTAAACCAGTGTATGTATGACATCACAGCCACTGTATGTATGCCATCATATGTACTACCTATGACATCACATCCACACTTTTGACCTCACACCACTATTTAAGACATCAAGTCCACTATACCAGACATTACGTCCACTATATCTGACCTCTCAGGTCCACTGTATCTGTGTTATCACACGCACAGTACCAATGATATCACAGCCACTCTATGTATGATATCACAACCAGTATACATGTGACATCCTATCCAATCTATTTATGTCATCATATCCACTATACGTGACATCACAACACTGTGTGTGGTTGATACCTCACTCAGCATATGTATGACATCTTTTGCACTTCAGATGACATCACATCCACTCTATCACATCAAATCTCAGCATTTATGATGACACATCCTCGTCAGCCATGACATAACACCCACTGTACCAGACATTGCACCCACTGTATCTTTGCAATCACAACCTCTCCACTGATATCACACCCACTCTTTTCATGACATCACTCTAGGCATAAGTATAGCATCTATTGCACTATAGAAGAAATCATATCCTCACATTGTGACATCATTCCACCATTTCTAAATCATCACACACAGTATATTTGACATTGTATCCACAGTATCTGTGTCATCACATCCACTCTGTATTGTTGATATCACAAAAACTGTATTTATGAAATCTCACCTGCTATATATGATGACAATTTAACCATTGTATTCAACAGCATATTCACTATAGCTGTAACATCAAAGCCACTGAATCTGTGTCTCACACCCAATCTTTCCATGATATCACACCCTTTGTATGTATGGCATCACAACCCTGTTTGCATAACATCATAAAGACTAAATAAGGCATCACATCCACATTTCAGGACATCACACCACATTATTTATGACATTACATGCACTGTTCTCATAACATCACTCCGAATTATTTGACATTGCATCCACTCTATCTGTGTCATCACAACCACTCTATTGATGATCTCAGACCAACTGTATCCATGACATCACACTCACTTTATGTATGACAACTTATGCCTTATACATAACGTCGCATCCACTCTTCATGATTTCACACCATTTTAGTCATCACATTACATCCATTGCATTCATGACATCCCAGACACTATATATATGAATCACACACATGACAACACAAACGTTATATCTGCCATCTCACCCACTCTATCTGAGACTGCATCCACTGTATCTGTGTCATCAGACCCAGTGTGATATTATAACACACCCACTGTCTGGATGATATCACAACCACTGTATATATGACATCTTATTCAGTGTGTATGACATAGCATAAGCTCTATATGACATCACACCCCAACATGTATGACATCACACCCAGTATGTTTATGACACAATATCCATAATATATGATATCACACATACTGCTATCATGACAACACAACGTCTATACATTACATCTCACCCACTATATTGACATAACGGCCACTATATTTCTGACATCACACAGATGACACACCCATGTGTATCGATGAACTTCTGTATCGATGACGTCACCACAAGCATGGAAATCGTCGCAATTGGTAGACATATGATATCATACACACCCTACATGACATCATATTCACACTGTATGACATCTGTGATTATTATTTCTGAAATCACACACACTGCATTCATGACATCAGATCTCCTCTATATGTAATCACATCCAAGGTTTATGACATCTCATCCACTATACCTGTGACATCACAGCCACTTTATCTGTAACATCACATCCACTGTGTTTGTGAATTCATATCCACTATGCTTGATATCAAACACACTGTGTTAAGACAATACAACCACTATATCTGACATCATACCATCCATATCTATATCTGTGTGATCGCACCCACTGTATCAATAATAAAACACACACTGAATGTAGGGCATCACTCATATCATATGTATGGCAAAATATGCACTACTTACGATATCACACCCACGCTGTGTGACATCAAATCACTCTATCCATGACATCAAAGCTAATTTATTTCACGTCACACCCATTTTATGGGACAGCACATTCACTGTATCTGTGTTATCAAACTCAGATTATCAATCATAAAAACCCGATTGTACGTACGATATCACAGCCACAATATATATGGCATCTATGAATTATATATGACATCACATCCACTCTATATATCCCAAAACTCTATGACATCACACCCTCTGTATTCATGTCATCACACAGAGTATATCAGACATCGCTTCCACTCTACCTGCATCGCTACTTAATGTATTGATTATAACAACTGCAATATGTGTGATATCAAACCCACTATATATATGACATCATATGAATTCTATGTGACATCACACCCACTCTTTATGACCTCACAAGACTGTATTCACGACATCACATCAACTGTATTCATGACATCTCACCCACTGTATGTGACATCACATACACGATAATTGTGACATCACAGCCCCTGTAAGTATGACAAGACACCTACTATGTTTCAGACATCATACTCAGTACATCTGACATGTCACATGGTGTGTGAATGACAACACTACCACTGTATCTGATGTCACTGCACCAACTATGTTTATGACATCATATCCACTCTATATGATATCACACACACCGTATGTATGACTACACTTGCTCTATATCTGACTTGAAACACATTTTATTTGCCATCACATTCATCGTATAAGTCATCACACCCGCTCTGTGGAAAACAACACAACTACAATGTAAGACATCACAGGTGGCATAGGTATGCCAACCTATGCACTATACAGGACAACATATTCACACTTTATGACAAATATACTTAGTATTTATGACATCACATGCACTCTATTCATGACATCACACGCACTATATACGATACACCATGTCATCTACTGTGTATGATATCACATTCACTATATATGTAACATCACACAATGACATTATCTATGACTTCACACAGCCTATGTTTATGACATACCCATTTTACATGGCATCACACGGAGTGTTATCACAACACAACCATTGTGTAACTTCACAGCCACTATGTTTGACATCACACCAATTATATCTTTGTCAACACATGCAATATACCAATTGTATCTAAACCAGTGTATGTATGACATCACAGCCACTGTATGTATGCATCATCATATGTACTACCTATGACATCACATCCACACTTTTGACCTCACACCACTATTTAAGACATCAAGTCCACTATACCAGACATTACGTCCACTATATCTGACCTCAGGTCCACTGTATCTGTGTTATCACACGCACAGTACCAATGATATCACAGCCACTCTATGTATGATATCACAACCAGTATACATGTGACATCCTATCCAATCTATTTATGTCATCATATCCACTATACGTGACATCACAACACTGTGTGTGGTTGATACCTCACTCAGCATATGTATGACATCTTTTGCACTTCAGATGACATCACATCCACTCTATCACATCAAATCTCAGCATTTATGATGACACATCCTCGTCAGCCATGACATAACACCCACTGTACCAGACATTGCACCCACTGTATCTTTGCAATCACAACCTCTCCACTGATATCACACCCACTCTTTTCATGACATCACTCTAGGCATAAGTATAGCATCTATTGCACTATAGAAGAAATCATATCCTCACATTGTGACATCATTCCACCATTTCTAAATCATCACACACAGTATATTTGACATTGTATCCACAGTATCTGTGTCATCACATCCACTGTATTGTTGATATCACAAAAACTGTATTTATGAAATCTCACCTGCTATATATGATGACAATTTAACCATTGTATTCAACAGCATATTCACTATAGCTGTAACATCAAAGCCACTGAATCTGTGTCTCACACCCAATCTTTCCATGATATCACACCCTTTGTATGTATGGCATCACAACCCTGTTTGCATAACATCATAAAGACTAAATAAGGCATCACATCCACATTTCAGGACATCACACCACATTATTTATGACATTACATGCACTGTTCTCATAACATCACTCCGAATTATTTGACATTGCATCCACTCTATCTGTGTCATCACAACCACTCTATTGATGATCTCAGACCAACTGTATCCATGACATCACACTCACTTTATGTATGACAACTTATGCCTTATACATAACGTCGCATCCACTCTTCATGATTTCACACCATTTTAGTCATCACATTACATCCATTGCATTCATGACATCCCAGACACTATATATGAGATCACACACATGACAACACAAACGTTATATCTGCCATCTCACCCACTCTATCTGAGACTGCATCCACTGTATCTGTGTCATCAGACCCAGTGTGATATTATAACACACCCACTGTCTGGATGATATCACAACCACTGTATATATGACATCTTATTCAGTGTGTATGACATAGCATAAGCTCTATATGACATCACACCCCAACATGTATGACATCACACCCAGTATGTTTATGACACAATATCCATAATATATGATATCACACATACTGCTATCATGACAACACAACGTCTATACATTACATCTCACCCACTATATTGACATAACGGCCACTATATTTCTGACATCACACAGATGACACACCCATGTGTATCGATGAACTTCTGTATCGATGACGTCCACCACAAGCATGGAAATCGTCGCAATTGGTAGACATATGATATCATACACACCCTACATGACATCATATTCACACTGTATGACATCTGTGATTATTATTTCTGAAATCACAACCACTGCATTCATGACATCAGATCTCCTCTATATGTAATCACATCCAAGGTTTATGACATCTCATCCACTATACCTGTGACATCACAGCCACTTTATCTGTAACATCACATCCACTGTGTTTGTGAATTCATATCCACTATGCTTGATATCAAACACACTGTGTTAAGACAATACAACCACTATATCTGACATCATACCATCCATATCTATATCTGTGTGATCGCACCCACTGTATCAATAATAAAACACACACTGAATGTAGGGCATCACTCATATCATATGTATGGCAAAATATGCACTACTTACGATATCACACCCACGCTGTGTGACATCAAATCACTCTATCCATGACATCAAAGCTAATTTATTTCACGTCACACCCATTTTATGGGGGACAGCACATTCACTGTATCTGTGTTATCAAACTCAGATTATCAATCATAAAAACCCGATTGTACGTACGATATCACAGCCACAATATATATGGCATCATATGAATTATATATGACATCACATCCACTCTATATATCCCAAAACTCTATGACATCACACCCTCTGTATTCATGTCATCACACAGAGTATATCAGACATCGCTTCCACTCTACCTGCATCGCTACTTAATGTATTGATTATAACAACTGCAATATGTGTGATATCAAACCCACTATATATATGACATCATATGAATTCTATGTGACATCACACCCACTCTTTATGACCTCACAAGACTGTATTCACGACATCACATCAACTGTATTCATGACATCTCACCCACTGTATGTGACATCACATACACGATAATTGTGACATCACAGCCCCTGTAAGTATGACAAGACACCTACTATGTTTCAGACATCATACTCAGTACATCTGACATGTCACATGGTGTGTGAATGACAACACTACCACTGTATCTGATGTCACTGCACCAACTATGTTTATGACATCATATCCACTCTATATGATATCACACACACCGTATGTATGACTACACTTGCTCTATATCTGACTTGAAACACATTTTATTTGCCATCACATTCATCGTATAAGTCATCACACCCGCTCTGTGGAAAACAACACAACTACAATGTAAGACATCACAGGTGGCATAGGTATGCCAACCTATGCACTATACAGGACAACATATTCACACTTTATGACAAATATACTTAGTATTTATGACATCACATGCACTCTATTCATGACATCACACGCACTATATACGATACACCATGTCATCTACTGTGTATGATATCACATTCACTATATATGTAACATCACACAATGACATTATCTATGACTTCACACAGCCTATGTTTATGACATACCCATTTTACATGGCATCACACGGAGTGTTATCACAACACAACCATTGTGTAACTTCACAGCCACTATGTTTGACATCACACCAATTATATCTTTGTCAACACATGCAATATACCAATTGTATCTAAACCAGTGTATGTATGACATCACAGCCACTGTATGTATGCCATCATATGTACTACCTATGACATCACATCCACACTTTTGACCTCACACCACTATTTAAGACATCAAGTCCACTATACCAGACATTACGTCCACTATATCTGACCTCAGGTCCACTGTATCTGTGTTATCACACGCACAGTACCAATGATATCACAGCCACTCTATGTATGATATCACAACCAGTATACATGTGACATCCTATCCAATCTATTTATGTCATCATATCCACTATACGTGACATCACAACACTGTGTGTGGTTGATACCTCACTCAGCATATGTATGACATCTTTTGCACTTCAGATGACATCACATCCACTCTATCACATCAAATCTCAGCATTTATGATGACACATCCTCGTCAGCCATGACATAACACCCACTGTACCAGACATTGCACCCACTGTATCTTTGCAATCACAACCTCTCCACTGATATCACACCCACTCTTTTCATGACATCACTCTAGGCATAAGTATAGCATCTATTGCACTATAGAAGAAATCATATCCTCACATTGTGACATCATTCCACCATTTCTAAATCATCACACACAGTATATT
The DNA here is from genome assembly GCA_020976825.1 of Odocoileus hemionus. NCBI lineage: Eukaryota > Metazoa > Chordata > Mammalia > Artiodactyla > Cervidae > Odocoileus > Odocoileus hemionus. The sequence goes on from JAJLRB010002213.1 coordinate 18,699, forward strand.
TGACATTGTATCCACAGTATCTGTGTCATCACATCCACTGTATTGTTGATATCACAAAAACTGTATTTATGAAATCTCACCTGCTATATATGATGACAATTTAACCATTGTATTCAACAGCATATTCACTATAGCTGTAACATCAAAGCCACTGAATCTGTGTCTCACACCCAATCTTTCCATGATATCACACCCTTTGTATGTATGGCATCACAACCCTGTTTGCATAACATCATAAAGACTAAATAAGGCATCACATCCACATTTCAGGACATCACACCACATTATTTATGACATTACATGCACTGTTCTCATAACATCACTCCGAATTTTTGACATTGCATCCACTCTATCTGTGTCATCACAACCACTCTATTGATGATCTCAGACCAACTGTATCCATGACATCACACTCACTTTATGTATGACAACTTATGCCTTATACATAACGTCGCATCCACTCTTCATGATTTCACACCATTTTAGTCATCACATTACATCCATTGCATTCATGACATCCCAGACACTATATATGAGATCACACACATGACAACACAAACGTTATATCTGCCATCTCACCCACTCTATCTGAGACTGCATCCACTGTATCTGTGTCATCAGACCCAGTGTGATATTATAACACACCCACTGTCTGGATGATATCACAACCACTGTATATATGACATCTTATTCAGTGTGTATGACATAGCATAAGCTCTATATGACATCACACCCCAACATGTATGACATCACACCCAGTATGTTTATGACACAATATCCATAATATATGATATCACACATACTGCTATCATGACAACACAACGTCTATACATTACATCTCACCCACTATATTGACATAACGGCCACTATATTTCTGACATCACACAGATGACACACCCATGTGTATCGATGAACTTCTGTATCGATGACGTCACCACAAGCATGGAAATCGTCGCAATTGGTAGACATATGATATCATACACACCCTACATGACATCATATTCACACTGTATGACATCTGTGATTATTATTTCTGAAATCACAACCACTGCATTCATGACATCAGATCTCCTCTATATGTAATCACATCCAAGGTTTATGACATCTCATCCACTATACCTGTGACATCACAGCCACTTTATCTGTAACATCACATCCACTGTGTTTGTGAATTCATATCCACTATGCTTGATATCAAACACACTGTGTTAAGACAATACAACCACTATATCTGACATCATACCATCCATATCTATATCTGTGTGATCGCACCCACTGTATCAATAATAAAACACACACTGAATGTAGGGCATCACTCATATCATATGTATGGCAAAATATGCACTACTTACGATATCACACCCACGCTGTGTGACATCAAATCACTCTATCCATGACATCAAAGCTAATTTATTTCACGTCACACCCATTTTATGGGACAGCACATTCACTGTATCTGTGTTATCAAACTCAGATTATCAATCATAAAAACCCGATTGTACGTACGATATCACAGCCACAATATATATGGCATCATATGAATTATATATGACATCACATCCACTCTATATATCCCAAAACTCTATGACATCACACCCTCTGTATTCATGTCATCACACAGAGTATATCAGACATCGCTTCCACTCTACCTGCATCGCTACTTAATGTATTGATTATAACAACTGCAATATGTGTGATATCAAACCCACTATATATATGACATCATATGAATTCTATGTGACATCACACCCACTCTTTATGACCTCACAAGACTGTATTCACGACATCACATCAACTGTATTCATGACATCTCACCCACTGTATGTGACATCACATACACGATAATTGTGACATCACAGCCCCTGTAAGTATGACAAGACACCTACTATGTTTCAGACATCATACTCAGTACATCTGACATGTCACATGGTGTGTGAATGACAACACTACCACTGTATCTGATGTCACTGCACCAACTATGTTTATGACATCATATCCACTCTATATGATATCACACACACCGTATGTATGACTACACTTGCTCTATATCTGACTTGAAACACATTTTATTTGCCATCACATTCATCGTATAAGTCATCACACCCGCTCTGTGGAAAACAACACAACTACAATGTAAGACATCACAGGTGGCATAGGTATGCCAACCTATGCACTATACAGGACAACATATTCACACTTTATGACAAATATACTTAGTATTTATGACATCACATGCACTCTATTCATGACATCACACGCACTATATACGATACACCATGTCATCTACTGTGTATGATATCACATTCACTATATATGTAACATCACACAATGACATTATCTATGACTTCACACAGCCTATGTTTATGACATACCCATTTTACATGGCATCACACGGAGTGTTATCACAACACAACCATTGTGTAACTTCACAGCCACTATGTTTGACATCACACCAATTATATCTTTGTCAACACATGCAATATACCAATTGTATCTAAACCAGTGTATGTATGACATCACAGCCACTGTATGTATGCCATCATATGTACTACCTATGACATCACATCCACACTTTTGACCTCACACCACTATTTAAGACATCAAGTCCACTATACCAGACATTACGTCCACTATATCTGACCTCAGGTCCACTGTATCTGTGTTATCACACGCACAGTACCAATGATATCACAGCCACTCTATGTATGATATCACAACCAGTATACATGTGACATCCTATCCAATCTATTTATGTCATCATATCCACTATACGTGACATCACAACACTGTGTGTGGTTGATACCTCACTCAGCATATGTATGACATCTTTTGCACTTCAGATGACATCACATCCACTCTATCACATCAAATCTCAGCATTTATGATGACACATCCTCGTCAGCCATGACATAACACCCACTGTACCAGACATTGCACCCACTGTATCTTTGCAATCACAACCTCTCCACTGATATCACACCCACTCTTTTCATGACATCACTCTAGGCATAAGTATAGCATCTATTGCACTATAGAAGAAATCATATCCTCACATTGTGACATCATTCCACCATTTCTAAATCATCACACACAGTATATTTGACATTGTATCCACAGTATCTGTGTCATCACATCCACTGTATTGTTGATATCACAAAAACTGTATTTATGAAATCTCACCTGCTATATATGATGACAATTTAACCATTGTATTCAACAGCATATTCACTATAGCTGTAACATCAAAGCCACTGAATCTGTGTCTCACACCCAATCTTTCCATGATATCACACCCTTTGTATGTATGGCATCACAACCCTGTTTGCATAACATCATAAAGAGACTAAATAAGGCATCACATCCACATTTCAGGACATCACACCACATTATTTATGACATTACATGCACTGTTCTCATAACATCACTCCGAATTATTTGACATTGCATCCACTCTATCTGTGTCATCACAACCACTCTATTGATGATCTCAGACCAACTGTATCCATGACATCACACTCACTTTATGTATGACAACTTATGCCTTATACATAACGTCGCATCCACTCTTCATGATTTCACACCATTTTAGTCATCACATTACATCCATTGCATTCATGACATCCCAGACACTATATATGAGATCACACACATGACAACACAAACGTTATATCTGCCATCTCACCCACTCTATCTGAGACTGCATCCACTGTATCTGTGTCATCAGACCCAGTGTGATATTATAACACACCCACTGTCTGGATGATATCACAACCACTGTATATATGACATCTTATTCAGTGTGTATGACATAGCATAAGCTCTATATGACATCACACCCCAACATGTATGACATCACACCCAGTATGTTTATGACACAATATCCATAATATATGATATCACACATACTGCTATCATGACAACACAACGTCTATACATTACATCTCACCCACTATATTGACATAACGGCCACTATATTTCTGACATCACACAGATGACACACCCATGTGTATCGATGAACTTCTGTATCGATGACGTCACCACAAGCATGGAAATCGTCGCAATTGGTAGACATATGATATCATACACACCCTACATGACATCATATTCACACTGTATGACATCTGTGATTATTATTTCTGAAATCACAACCACTGCATTCATGACATCAGATCTCCTCTATATGTAATCACATCCAAGGTTTATGACATCTCATCCACTATACCTGTGACATCACAGCCACTTTATCTGTAACATCACATCCACTGTGTTTGTGAATTCATATCCACTATGCTTGATATCAAACACACTGTGTTAAGACAATACAACCACTATATCTGACATCATACCATCCATATCTATATCTGTGTGATCGCACCCACTGTATCAATAATAAAAACACACACTGAATGTAGGGCATCACTCATATCATATGTATGGCAAAATATGCACTACTTACGATATCACACCCACGCTGTGTGACATCAAATCACTCTA
>JAJLRB010002214.1:0-22926 GCA_020976825.1 Odocoileus hemionus
CGGGCTCCTGCTAAGCACTTCAGTCATGTCCGACTTGTGCAACCCCGTAGTGGCAGCCCATTGACTAGTAGGCATAAAATCACTTTTGTTGCACTCACAATCTCATTGAAAAAGGGTTCATTGTTTCATAAAATAAGCAAGATGATCTTCAAAACAATTTTTTTTTTTTTCAGTCACTCGAAGGCCCAACTTGTCAAATTTTTTTATTTTTCCCAAATTTTCTTCAAGCCCAAAATGCCCATAGAATGGTCAATTTTGAGTTTTTTGGGCAGCTTCTCGTGTGTCAAAGAGGATCGTTTGATGAGGGTTTTAATTGGTTTGTCAATTCAAGGGTCAGACCAATGCTTCATCTTAAAGGTTTTGTCTCCTTTGCAAACTTTTGAATTACAGTGCACTTCGTTCGTTAGCTTTTCCGGGCCAACTGTATCTTTGATTTTGAAAGTTGTCCTGGTTTTAAACCCTTTTTAAACAAAAATTTTAAAAAAATCTCTCTTTTTCTTTTTGTTGACACATTTCTTATCAAAAATAAATTAAAATAACGCAAGAATTCATTAGCCAAAAAAACATAGGAGAAAGCACATGAGAATGATGTGAAACAAAAAACCACTTTTGTTTAAAATGTATTTAATATAAAAATTCAAAGTTCCAACAATGCAAAGCGAAATTTAACTTTTGCACCAACCTAATATGATTTTTGTCAAAAATGTTTTGGCTGTGTTCTCTTCAGGAGTTTTTGGGTTATGTCCTATACAGTTTTTAAAACTTTTTATTTATTTTTTATTTAAATATAGGGAATTTTTTAATTTCATGTTTTTTTGAAGTGACCACCTTTCCCAAAACGCTGTTTAAGAGACTTTTGCTTGTGTATTTTTTGCCTCCTTGTCATCAATTTGTGACTGAGATTGTGGGGTTTTTTTTTTGGGGCCCCCTTTTTCATTACATTGACTCTGTGTCTATTTTTGTTCCAAAACCCTGTTATTCAAAATTTCAAGGGTTTTTGATAATTTTAAGTCTAAAGGGTTATACTTTTGCTCTATTTTTTTTTTTCAGGGTAGTTTTGGAAATCGAGTCTTTTGTGGCTCCAAAAAAATTTTAGGAATTATTTTTAGTTTTTTGAAAAAAAGTAGGGGGATATTTATAAGGATGGGGATTTTTTCTGTAGATTGCTTTGGGTAGTGGGCCATCTTAAGATATCAGTTTTTTCAAACCAAAGCATGAGATGTCTTCCCATTTCTTGGAATCATTTAATTTCTTCCCAGTGTTTCATAGTTTTATGTATGGGGCTTTAACCCCCTTGGTTAAATTTTTTCCTGGGTAAAAGGCTTTTGTTTTTTTGTTGGGGGGAAGGAGGGGTGAGTTTTAAATAGGATTTTTTTTTACTTTTCTTTCTGATATTTCATTAGACCAATAGGTTTTTTTATATCATCTTGTACCCTAAAACCTTGCTGAATTCTTTACTAGTTCAAAACATTTTTTTGAGTGGAGACTTTAAAGGGGTTCAAAACGAGCATCATGTCATCTGCAATAGTGACATTTTTTCCCTCCCCCTTTCCAAATTTAAAATCCTTTTTTTCTTTTTTTTGTTTTGGGCTAGGATTTTCCAAAACTATGTTAAATAAACAATGAGAAGGACCCCCCTTGTCTTCTCTAGAATTTAAAGGATGATTTTCAAACTTTCCCCATTGAGTATTATTTGATTTGGGGTTTGTCACGCATGCGTAGTGCAAATTTTGCTTCATCTGCCCGCCTTTGCGACCCTGGGACGTAGTCTCCCACTGCTCTGCCATGTTTCTCCGGGAAAGAATATGGATGGGTTGCCACGCCCCCCCGGAATCTTTCCCGACCCAGGGAACAAATGACCCCTGGTCTCCTGCATTGCAGGTGGATCTTTACCACGAGCCCCTGGGAAGTCCGTTGGTTTGTCATAAATTTCTTTATTATTTGAGATGGTTCCCCCTTTTTACCCCCCTTTTAAGTTTTTTATCATGCGTTGTTGAATTTTGTCTTCAGGTTCTGTTCTTTGTACGACAATAACCCCATTCTCTTCTATCCTAAACCCCAATTGCTATTTATAAATTTTTTTCATTACCCCCTTCAGGACATTTCTCATCCCCCCTGTGAGATGTTTTTAGTTTTTAAATTTAACTTTTTCACATTTAAATAAAAATTTTTTTTTTTCTTATTTTCGCTTTTTATTTAGTCTTCAAATTTTTTTAATTTGCTATGATGGGAGCTTTTCCATTTGTCTTCTCCCGTTTTACCTACCTCAATTTATCCTTTTTTATTCAGGCCTTTTTTGTTTTTCCTTTGAAATGATTCCCATTATACCTGCCACTACCGTGCCCCCTTACTTTTTCAGTCCATTTATGTGACCCTATTTCAATATTTCTTTTAAATCAATCATTTTCTCTCTTTTGCCAATCAATGAATCTGACCACCCCCCCCCTCTTTTAAACAAATCATAATGTCCTCAGACCTCAGGAATCAAACCGGTTATCGGGGACAATCCGGGCTTACTGCAAAAGAAATAATTCAAATGAGCCCTTTTTTTTCTCTGAACCCTAGTATTTTTTCTGTTATAAGAGATTTGTCCTAGACCCCCTTAAATTCTAAAATGATACTATAACCCAAGGGAACTCCTTTTATTTTTCAAAACAAGTTTTTTATGAGCAATTAAAATTTCCAAAAACCCTTAAGCCTTGGGAATTACATGGAAGCAAAGGATCACAGTCATTTTCTCAAAAATGCATCCCATCTAGTAGAAGGAAAGTTTTGTTTTAGAAAGTAGTCCCCCCGAGTATTATAAATTAAAGCAAATTTAAAGTGTCATAAACTTTTTATGGTTTTGAAAAAGAAGAGATTTGGGGAAGCTTCTCTGAGCTGAGTTCAGCACTTGAATAAAAGGGGAGTTAACCCAAAACATGGGGGGAACAGCAATCTTTGACAGAATGATAAAAAAAGACCCTGTGAGAAGGGGAGGGTGGCACACCAAAGGGAAGTAAAAACAAGTCAGAAAGAACAGCCGGGGGAGGGAGGCCAAGAAGAGGAGGGGCCCACCCTTCTAGGCCCCGAAAAGGGACTGGGGACTTTTTTTTTTATAGTGCGGGGGAACCATGAAAAATTTTTTAAGCAAAACATATTTGTATGGGGAGAGAGGAAGTAGATTTTTACTGAACGATTATACTGCATTTGGGAAAAAAAAATTATTCTAGTTCAAGAAAAAGAATAGATAAAGAGCAGAGTAGGGGCAAGCACCGTTAGAGAATTTGCAGCAGAAAATGGTGAGAGATAAGATTTGGGTCAGGGAAAAGGAAATAAAAAGGGAGAGAAGGAAAGTTTGGTAGGGGGTTTGGAGGAATCCATAGACTGTACGGGAAAGGGGTTTGTGTAAAAAGGGTCAAGGATGATTAAGGGGCTCCTGATGAATAACTAAAGGAGATCATGTTGTGGACCAATTGGTCCCCACAAAATTCATATTTTAAACCCAGCCCCCGCTAGCTGCAATTTAGGAGGTAATTAGATTTGATGAGGTAAGAGGGTCGGGCCCTCATGGGGGGATTAGTACCCCCCGAAAACTTGCTGTCTTTCTTCTCTCCCTCCCATGGAGGACACAGTAATAACACACCCATGCAACCCGAAGACCCCTTCCCCAAAAACCCAACCCCTCCATCACTCCCTGATCTCAAATTCCAGTCTGAACTGTGAGAAAATAATTTCTATTTTTAATCCACAGTTTGGTTTTTAGTAGGCATTCCCCAAAAAGGTATCCGTTGACTGATATGTTATAAAAAGGTAGAAAAAAGGATATTTTGTTGTTATGTTTGTGTTGAGGTAAAGAGAGTCATGAGTTCTGTGTTGAATTTTCTACATAACTGCTGCTCACAATAAATCTGACTAGTGTAAAGGATTAAATGTTTTTAAAGTTTTGGGGGGTATGGGGTGATTCAACCACAGACCCCGGATGAGTTTTATCAGGAGGGAAAAAGGAAGAAGGAAAAGAGGGAAGTAGGGAAAAAAAAGCCTACGACTTCATATAAAAATCCAAAACAGTAATTATGGCCAGGGGGAAAAGGGGGAGCCTTTAAAAAAACGGACGAAGAGGGAAAAATTTTAGAGGTTATGTCAAAGAAGCCCAAAGAAAAAATGTAAAGTCTGGAAGTGTCAGGTAGTGAACAAGCTCAAAAAATGAGAATTGAAAAAAGTAATGGTTTATAGAAATCATGGCTAAAAACATTCCACCTCACCCCCTTGATTAACCGGGGTTGACTTGTCTACAAAGCATTGAGGGAGTAAGCAGGAGGAAAAAAAATGGAAGCAGAAGTATAATTTCCAAGAAATTTTTTTGTAAAGAAAAAAAGAATTAAGGGGGATTTTGTTTTGGTTTTTCCTTTCTTTTTTTTTTTAATTGAATTAGTTGATCACAATATTTATAATTCAGATGGAAGGGGGGCCTGGTGTTCTAGTTCATGGGGTTTGCAAAGAGTGGGACATGACTGAGCGACTGAACTGCTGACAGATGGACAATTAGTGACAATATAGGATTCACATTTTTAAAAGGGTTGTACCCCATTTATAGTTTTTATACATGAAAGAGCATTTTGTTTGTAGTTTGGGGTTTATTTTTGGAAAAAGAGACCAAAATTTTTCTCTGTTTAAATATAAACAGGAAAACATTAGAGAAAACTTGAAAACTAAAAAAAAAAAAAATAAAGGGGGGTTCCCTTTAGAAAAGTGAAGAAAAGACCCAACATACTGTGAAAGAACCATGTTACCTTAAAAAATTAAAGGGAAAGCAAAGGGAAAATGGCATTGGAATATTTTTCAGTTTGGTAGTAGGACACCAAGGAAATTTAATGACTTTTTTTTCTCCTTGAAACTGGAAAAAGCATGACCCGAAGAGAGGAGTTTGGAATAGGTTTGAAATGACCCCATATGCTTCTTCTTACGCTGTATCATTCTCTCTCTATCCCTTTTTAAAACTTTTATTTGGAAAATTATAACAAAAAAAACCTGAATGGAAGGGTTGGGGGGAAAGGGAACATTGTATTGTTGTGGGTCCCTTTGGTTCCCCTAAAACTGTCAAAACATTGTTAATCACTGTACTCAATACAAAAAAAAAACTTAAAATAATTTTTTAAAAGTAACTAAATAGAATATAGAAAATTTGCCTAAAAAATTGTCAACTTATGGCCAATTATTGTTTCTTTTATAACCCACCATTTCCTTCCTTTTGTTATTTTGAAGCAAATTCCATGCATCATATTATATCACCAAAAGTATTTCAAATTTGTACTATAAAAGGGAAGATCTTTTAAAAACATAACCACAATATTATTATCAAATGAGAGTAAATTCTTCAACATTAATCTAATAGAGTCAGTGTTCAAATTTCTAGTTGTCCAGAAAGTCTTAGTGGTTCGGGGTTTGTCGGGATGTATGGGTTTTTGTTTTTTTCTGTTTGTTTAACCCAAGCCAATAAAATCTACTCATCACTACTGGTTATGCCTTTCAAATTTTTTTTGTAAAAAAGAAATTTTTTTTCAAAATCAGTAGGTTTTTCCCCCCCTTTTTTTTTTTTTCTTGCAACTTTTTTTATTGAAGTAAAATTGATGTACATGATTCAGATGTACCAAAGTGATTCAGCTCTCTATATATTTTTAATATATTTTTTTTCAGTTTTTTTTTTATTTTAGGTTATTACAAGTACGAATACGTACCCTGTGCTTTTCAAATGTCCTTGTTTATTTATTTTATTTCTATGGGCTTTCCGGGGGCCAGATAGTAAAGCATCTGTCTGCAATGCAGAGAATCAGGTTCATCCTTGGGCTGGAAGATCCCCTGGAAGAAGGAAAAGGCAGCCCACTCCAGTATTTTTGCCTGGAAAAATCCATACAGTGGAGCCTGGTAGCTACCATCCATTGGTCGCAAAGAGTTGGACATGACAGAGCGCTTCACATTTCCTTTCTATCTATTTTTTAAGTGTGTGTAGTATGTATCATTTAAAAAAATACCCCCTTTTTCCCCCCTAATTTCCTGTTTGGTAAGTTTAAATTTTTTTTTCTATTCTGTGGTCGTTTTGTTTTGTAAATAAATTCATTTTATCATTTTTTAGATTCCACAAAAAAGTGAACATGGTATTTGTCTGACTTAGTATGTCACTCAGGTCACCATTTTGCTGCTAATAGCATTATTTCATTCTTTTTAGGCTGAAATATTAACTGTATAATTACACATCTTTTTTTACCCATCATTAAGGACATATAGTTTGTTTTCACGTCATGGTTATTTGTAATAGTGTGCTATGAACATTTGGGGTGCATTCTGGGATCTTTGGGAGAAATAACTCCAGAAAGAACGAAGGGTGGGGCCAAAGAAAAAACAATACCCAGTTGTGGATGTGACTCGTGACAGAAGAAAGGTCTGATCTGTAAAAGAGCAATATTGCATAGGAACCTAAATGTTGGTCCATAAATAAAGGGAAAAATTGGGAATGGTCAAACAGGAATGGAAAGAGTGAATGCTGACTTTAAATCAGGAACTAAAATGGACGGGAAGGGGTAATTTTAAAAATCAGTGCCTTTAAAATTCTAACTGTGGGCAGGGAAACCCTTAGAAAAAAGGAGTACCCCTCTGGGCAACAAAAGAGTCCCAAAGCAATACGGGTGCAATCTAAAAATGACAGAATGATCTCGTTGTTTCCCAAAGGGAAACAATTTTTTATCCATTTTCCCAATCTGAGCCCCAACCCGTAATGCGAAGAAGCTAAGCTGAAACCGTTCTTGAAGCCTACAATTTTTTGAACTAAACCCAAAAAAATGTTTATTATAGGGACGGAAAGCAAAAGTAGGAAATCAAGGAACACCTGGAGTAATAGGCAAATTTGGCCTTGGAGTATGGAATAAGCAGGGGGAAGGCTTTAAATTTTTCCAAGAGAACACACTGGAAAAACAAACACCTCTTCAAACAACACAAAAGAAAACTCGCACATGGATACACCAGATGGGCAACATGAAATCAGATTGATTTAACTTTCGCCAAGATGGGAAATTATACAGTAGCAAAAAAAAAGCCAGGGGCGCTGGGCTCAGATCAGAACTCCTAATGCCAAATTCAGACTTAATTTAAAAAGTAGGGAAAACCACTAACCATTCAGGGATGACCTAAATCAAAACCCCTTTTGATAACAGTGGAAGTGAAAATAGATTAAGGACTTTATCTGAAGACAGAGTGCCGATGAACAGGACCGAGTTTTTTTAAATTTGTACAGGAAAGGGGGTCAAGACCATCCCCCAGGAAAAGAAATGCAAAAAAGGCTAATGGGTGCTGAAGGGCCTTAAAAAATAGCGGAAAAAAGAGAACGAAAACAAAGGAAAAAGGAAAAAATTTCCCATTTAAAATCAATTCCCAAAGAATACCGGGAAAAGTAAGAAACCTTCCCTCATGATCAAGAAAAGAAATAGGGATACCAAAAAAGGGGAAAGACAAGAGCTTTAAAAAATTAAGATAAAAAGGGGAAATTTCCATAAAAAGATAGGTTGATAAAGGCAGAAAATTGTATGGACCTAACAGAAGCGAAGATATAAAGAAAAGTGGCAAAATACACAGAAGAACTGTACAAAAGAGATCTTCAGACCAGATAGTCCAGGGTGTGATCACTCGCTAGAGCCCACCCGGAAGTGAAGTCACGGGGGCCTTGGGAAGCATCCTATCAACAAAGCTGTGGGGTGATAGAATTCCATTTTTGGTATAAAAATCCTGAAGTGAGCGTAAAAGTGCTGCACTCAATATGCCAAAAATTTGGAACCTCAGCAGTGAAAGGGACTGAAAAAGGCAGTTTTCATTCCATCCCTAAAAAAGGGCAATGCCAAAAATCCCAAAAATACCACACAATTGTACTCACTCACACGTAGAAAGTAATGCCAAAATTCCCCAAGCGGGCTTCACAATACAAACTGTGAACTTCCAGAGATCAAGCGTTTTTAGGAAAGGCAGGGGAGCCAGAGACAAACTCCCAAACATTTCTGGATCACGAAAAAGCAAGGGGGTTCCAAAAAAACATTTTTTTCGCTTTCTTTTTTGCCAAAGCCTTTAAACGTGGGATCACAATAAACTTGGAAAATTTAAAAAGGATGGGAAATCCCAGACCACCTGACCTGCCTCTGAAACCTTATCGGTCAGGAAGCAACATTTAATCTGGACAGAAAAAACAAACGGGTTCCAGATAAAAAAAGCATACGTCAAGGTAAAATTTTCACCCTGCTTATTTAATTAATCAGGTCACAAGAAATGCTGGGCGGGAAAAGCAAAGCTGGAATAAAATTCCCAGGAGAAATGTCAATAACCTCAGCTATCAGATACACCACCCTAGGCAAAAGTGAAGAAAAACTAAAAAGCCTTTTGTTGAAAGTGAAAGAGGAAGTGAAAAATTTGGGCTTAAAAAGCCAACATTCAAAAAACTAAAATCATGGTCGGTCCCTACCTCATGGAAATAGATGGGGAGACGGGAAACAGTTTCAGACTTTATTTTCGGGGCTCCCCAAAACACTGCGATGTGACTGCAGCCATGAAATTTTAAACGCTTACCCTTGGAAAAAAAGTTAGGCCAAACCCAGATAGCATATTAAAAAGCAAGACATTACTTTGCCAACAAAAACCCCTTTTCAAGGCTAGGTTTTTCCGTGGCATGTATGGATGGAGAGTGAACTGTGAAAAAAGCTGAGTGCCCAAAAATTGTTTTTTTGAACTGTGGTGTTGGGGAAACTCTTTGGGGCCCTTGGGCTGCAAGGAGATCCAACCGTCCATCCAAAGGGGAACAGTCCCGGGTATTCTTGGAAATGAGCGAATGAATTCCTTACTTTGGCCACCCCAGCGAAGAGTTGATCATTGGAAAAGCCCCCATTTCTGGGAGGGATTGGGGGCAAGGAGGGAGGAGGATTTCAGAGGTGAGATAGCCATTCATGGCATCACCAACTGTTTTGGGATGTTTTTTAGTAAACTCTGGGGGTTTTTTGGGGGACAGAGAGGCCGGGTGGCTGTGTTCATGGACAGAGTCAACACCACTGAGTGACTGAACGACGAACATCTTTTTGAAATTTGATCTTCATTTTTCCAGATATGGAATTGCTGGATCTATGGAACTCTATTTTTAGTTTTTTTAAGGATTCCATCGTTTTCTGATAGTGTCTCACATTTTACCTCTCCCAACAATGTCGAGGCCCCCCTTTCTCCACCCCCCTTCTAACTTTTGATGATGAACATAAAAGTGTGTAGAGGGTTTTGTTGATTTGTTTTACATTTCTCTAATAATACAATTTTGACATCTTTTGGGGGTCTTTTCCCCCTCTGTTGTTTTCTTTGGGAAAAAGTCTTTTAGGTTTTCCTATTTTTTGATTGGGGGGAGTTTTTTATGACTTTGTATTTTTTTGGAATTAAAAACCCTTATTGATTTTTTTCCCTTTGCAAACATTGCTCCCCATTCTAGGTTTTTTGTTTTTTTTTCCTTTTCCCCCTTTTTGTGCAAACTTTTAAATTTTAAATAGGGCCCCTTTTTTTTTTTTGCCTTTTTTTCGTTTTTCTTGAAACGAAAAAAAATATTCTATGATTTATGAAAAGGTATTCTGGGTATTTTCCCCTAAAATTTTGTAGTGCCCTCTCTATTTAGGTCTTTTAAACCATTTTTAGTTTATTTTTATATATGGTTTAAGATGTTCTAACTTCTTTTTTTGATAGCTGTGCACTTTTCCCAGACTGTCTTTTCTCCATTATATATTTACCACCCTATCTTAGATTTTCCGTAAACCTAGGTTTATTCGACTTTCATCCTGTTTCCATTTATCATTGTCTCTTTTCAGGGCATACTACTGTTTTGATTTTGTAGTTTTATTATAGCCCCGAATGGGGATCATGTTTCAAAATTTATTAAAGAAACCAGGTAAGTTATCATGTAAATTTAAAACAGTTTGAATTTTTGTCCCTATTCTGTATATTTCCTACATATAAACTTAGATGGCTCAATCAAATTTCAGGTTTTTTTATTTATTATTTTTAGCAAACTTTTTATAAAAGATTTTATATTGTTCCATCGGGCACATAATGCTAAATTTTTCTCTTAAGATGTTAAAGCTATTGACGTAAATAGTAAATTATTGGGGGGTTGCAAACAGAAAAATTTTTAATTTTGATTGCTTAAAAATTTTTTTCCCTAAGAAAGGTAGATGAACTTACTTTTTCCCTTTATTTACCCATTTAAAAAAAAAAAATTTGGTTTTCCGATTGGAGGGGGGGACTTTTTGCAGTGTATTTAAAAAAATCATCATAGTGTACGTTTAAATAGTTTACAATTTTTATTTGTAAAACATATTCAAAAAACTGGGAGAAATGAGTTAATTTTTAAAAATTCCCTTTTTTGGCCATTTTTCATAGTTGTTTTTTGCGTTACTCTGAATTTTATTTTTTTTAATGCTCAAATTGTCTCTCATTGGATTGATCTCTATAAATTGGTTTTCCCTTTTTTTTAATCTTTCCTCAGTTGGAATCCTTTTTTCCCTTTCTCAAAAAAATTTGGCTGTTCCCAAAAATCAGATATGCTGTCTCAAAGGATGAGTTTTCCCCATTGAGAAAAGGGAAAAAAAAACCCCCCCAAATTTTTTGGTAATGGAAGTACTTGTCTTCTATGTATACTTAGAGGGAGAAACCCATTTGATGAGCTCATTTTATATTTATTTTTGAAAACCCATTTATTTACCGTTTAATCAGAACTTTGGTTGTATTTTGGGGGTGGGCGTATAGTAAAAAAAAAAGTCAATGCTTGGGAAAAAAAATATGTACAGAGCAATTAGCTAATAAAATGATGCCCAGTTCCCCGTGTAAACACAATGAACTGTGTGGCGACCCAAGGGTATTTCATCAGTCCCTGAGCCTCCTCAGCAGGTTTTGGGGCAGCCTACAACCAGTTCCCTTTCGTGTACCAGTTAACTGAACATTAGTCTGCCTCCCGAGATCTTTCACTTTCACCTTCAGTCAAAACTTTTGATCTCATTTTCAAGGGGAGCTTTTCCCAAATTTCTAGTCTCACATGTGAAACTCAGTTCCACTGTCCATTTTCAAATTAGTACCCTTTACTTGAACACTGAACAAAAAAATTAATTTGAAATTTCGAATAAGAAAAAGAAAGTGACTATGAACCATGACCCAATAATACAAAAATTTATTTTGAGTTACAAAACACATGAATCAAGTTTGATTAAAAACTTGATTTGATTTTATGTACTGGGTGGGGGGGGGGCATCATTCCTGTGTCTTACATGCCCCAGGGCACTACTTTTTTTTTCCTAAAAAACCCAACTTGCTTTTAAAAAAAAAGTTATTTTTTACAAAAAAAATTTCCAAAGGAAGAAACCTTAACAAAGAATTTTTTCTTTCATAAATGTTATGATTTGGGTTTAAACAAGCCATATTAAAATCCTTTGGGGTTTTGGGTAAAAATTTTCAAAATACATCATAAATTTTAAAGTAATAGAGACAATGGGTAAGTAAATTTGGGGAACTTTTTAAAAATGAGAAAATAGCTGGAACAGTTTTGGGGAAAAACTTTTCCAGTTGAGTTTGGGCCCCCCCCAAGTGTGTGTTTAAATAAACTTAGGGGGAAACACCCGGGGGTTGAATTCCCTTTGATTTTTTTATTTCAATAGTTCTTTTCCTTTCCCATTAAACCTCCCTGGGGGTTGGAAGCATAAAATAAATGTAATTTATTTGTTTTTTTCTAAACCCTTTTAACTAATAACATTCCCTCATTCTGTTTTTCCCGGTAGTTTAGGAAGTTTGAAAGGGGAAAAGTTTCCCATTGAAGGCATTGGGGTTATTTGGGAACTTAAAGATATAGAATGTGTTTTTGGAGAGGTGAAAAATAGATCTGCAGTGAAATGGATGACTCACTGGGAAATTCCTATTACTACACATTCTTAAAAATCTAAACATTAAAATAATCCATTTATTAAAATTCATTGAGGGTTACAAAAAAAATTCTAAACCCTTTAAAATAAGAAATTCTGATAATAATTGGATAAATGGGAATAAAATTCACATTAACAATCTATCCCTGGTTCTTTATCCAGTTATATTTCCGTTCTTGTAGATCATTTTATATGTTCCAAAACTGTGTCTGTTGAATAAAACTTTTATAGTCCATTTCTTTAATGTTTTCACTTAATGGTGAAGTTAATGTTTTTCATCATTTTTTAAAAGTATAAAAAGAAGATAAGAAAATCATTGCTCAATTTTTTGTTTAAAATTCCAGATTTTTTTGCATAGTTTTTCCCATTTGTAAAAATAAGTTTTCCTACCATTATGAACTACAGATATTTATAATAATGAAAATAATTTCTACCCAAAAAGTACCTGACTAGTTAAAGGATGTCAAGTCTGGATTTTATACTGGGAAATAGAAGTAACAGTACACATTTTGTTTAATTATCACATGTGACAGTGACCTTGTGATTTTAGTTGAAGGAGTCACACATGTTGATGGACTTTACAAGCAATAAAGAGTGCTGTTGCATTTGTGGTGTTTCTCATTCTGGACATGTACAGATCTCTTCGTGGACCTGGTACTTTGAAAAAAATTTAGCCTCATTGTAAGCTCTGGCTTTTTGGCTCTTGACCTGCAGTGTTGTCTGACTTGTCCGTAGGACTGCCCTAGTTCCCTCTGTTTATGCATAGAACAAGCTGTGTTTTGCAGAGAATGTGGCTCAACACTCCAGCTCTCGGGAGCTGATAGGGGGGGTCTTTGTGGGCCAGCGGAGGGCAACCATGCACAAAGTTTGCGCTGTATGCAAAACAGACATACAAACCATCTAAAAATGGAAATTTTTAAACGTTTTAAATGTCTAGTCGTCTCTTACAAAAGTTAGCAAACACCTGTCTTGTGCTTTTTTGAGTAGTTGTGCTTTGCATGTAGCTTCTCCGCTGGCCAGTGATAAGAGTCTGCCTCCAGGGGAGAAGATGCAGGAGATAGCACAACAAGTTTAAACCATTTGAGCTGTTATTGATGTTGCTTTGGGAAGTTGATTTCTGATTTTTTAAAATTTTTTAAAGTTCATATTTGGTAGAATAAGGTTGATAATGTAACTCAAATAGATTCATAGTTGAAATTCACAAATATGAAATTTGATTGTAATACACATTTTTTTTCTGAATATCAGCATTTGACTTCTACTGATAAAAAAGAACCTTCTTTTGAAAATTATTTTGTAATATGAGCCAGATCTAGGAATGACTATATTCTCTTTCCTAATTAAAAAACTTGAGATGGTGCTAAACTGACCTCTGCTTTTCAGTTTTACTGGTTTAACTGATTCTAGTCTAACCGTTTAATTAAAGCCTCTAATTTTTATGTGCCACAGTGTTTGGTGTCAGTAAGATCAGAAATTATCCTATGGCTTCTGTAACATTTAGGATAGCATTCTATCTTTTTTTACCTTCTGCAGAAAGGGCACCTTGATCTCACCATTAAAGGTATTAGTGTAGTGTTCTACTACACTATTGGAAGGGCCATGGAGAATGGAAAATAAACCTGAAAAACGGCCCAGTACAGAGTTGGTTAACACTTAGGTGTTAGATGGCTTCCCCTAGACTTAAGGGCACAGTCCGCCCTTTACATGTAAGGGTAAAAAGTAAAGGGGGGGAAAAAAAACTGTCCTGTCATGCATATGAACAAAGTCATTTGAAAGAATTTTTCTTTTTTTTTTAAAAAAAGAGAGAAAAATTTAAATGTCCTTCATTGGTACATAGTTCTGTGAATTCTAATACATAAATAGATTCATGTAACCGTACCACGGTCAAGATACAGAACAGTTCTGCCTTAAATTCTCATGGTAGTCCTTTGTAATCAATCACACTTGCCTTAAGCCCTAACCTCTGATAATTATTGCTCTCCATCACTTTAGGAGTTTTATTTGTCTTGTCTTTTTGAGAATGTCATAGAAATGTAATCATGTAGCATTTTAACCTTTTCAAAATAGCTTCTTTAACTCACAGCTACCCTTGAGATTCAGTAACAGTCCACTTCTTTAACTCATATGCTATCCTTGAAAATTTGTTGCATCTGACAGAAAGTACTTTCCTTTTCATTGCTGAGTAGTGTCCATCTTATAATGTGCCATGTAAGAATTCTTCCATTGAAGGGCATATAAATTGTTTCCAGTTTTGGTAAATTATGATAGAGCACTTTAACATTTGTGTACAAGTAGTTATGTGATTATAAGTTTCTTCCTCTATGATAAATACCTTGGTGGGAATTGGGGGTCCTATAAGTCATAAAAAGGGGGCTTCTCTGGTGACTCAGACAGCAAAGAATCTGCCTGCAATACAGAAGACCTGGGTTTGATCCCGGGGTTTGGGGAAGATTACCGGGGAGAGGGGAAAGGCTACCCACTCCAGTATTATTCCCCTGGAGAATTCCATGGACAGAGGAGCTTGGCAGGCTGCTATCCATGGGGGTCACAAAAAGGTGGAAACAACTGAATGACTAACCACACAAAACAGAAAAACATAAGAAACTACTAAAATGTTTCCAGATTGCCTGTATCATTTGACTTACACCAGCAATGTATGGGGGTCCCACCAATTCCAAATATCATCTCCATTGCAGTTTTTTGTTTTTTTTTTTAATTTTAAGCCATTCTAATGGATATCTCATTGTCATTTTTATTTGTACTTTCCTGATTCCTAATGATGATGTATGTGGACTGTTCTAGCTCAGACAGTAAAGCGTCTGCCTACAATGTGGGAGACCTAGGTTCGATCCCTGGGTCGGGAAGATCCCCTGGAGAAGGAAATGGCAACCCGCTCCAGTATTCTTGCTGGAAAATCCCGTGGACTGAGGATCCTGGTAGGCTGCAGCCCCCTGGGATCACGAAGAGTCTGACATGACTGAGCGACTTCACTTTCACTTTCATACTAGTCTGTTTGTTGTCTTTTATTATCTTTGCCTGGTTTTGATATCAGTAATGATGGTTTCATAAAATGGACTTAAGTATATTGTCTCCTATTTTCTGTGGGACAAAAATAAGGAAAAAATGAGGGATCTTCGTAGTCCCTATGGGCATTAGGAATTCCCTTCCCCTTACTGAAGCCAGAAATAAAAGGCTTTTCTGACTTTCTCCGTCTATCCCCACCTTGATGCCCACCTTCAGGTTTTTGGCTGCCCCCGAGTATAGAAAAATTGCCAGAAAAAATGAAAAATTCACTACCCTTTTGGTAGTATTTTGAAATTTTGTCATCTTCCCCAATCTACCTGTTACCATTTACTTTTCAGGGGTCTTCAAATAGCTGCCTTTGTAGATTCTTGTTTTTTTTTTTTAAGCTGTAATATCTCCAGATGTTAAGTTCCATCTTTCCTGGAAAACCCCGAAATAATATTTAAAAAAAAGGGAGTTGGCAGGTAACAAAAGAAAAAAGCAAAATATGTTAGAATTTTTTTCTTTGAAGGAAAAAGGGAAAAGAAGCTAGGGCAAACATTCCCAGGCCCTTTAAACTTTATTTATAATCACATTAGAAACTGGAAATACCCACATTGGGGTATTGAATTTTTTATTGGTTTTCTATTGATGAACTACAGATTACCACAAATATAGTGGCTTATAGCAATGCAAATTTTTGTCTCAATCCTCTAGTCAGAAGTCCATTGGATTTAGCTGTATTCTCTGTTCAGAATCTCACAAAACCAAAATCAAGATGTCAGTTGGGCTGGCTCTAATTAAAGCTCTGCGGAAGATTTCACTTCCCAAAATCAATTCCATCTGTTGCTAATCCACTTCCTGTGGTTGTAGGACTCAGGGCCCTAATTCCTTGTTAAATGATTGCCCAGTGCCTCCATCCCTCACCTCTAGGGGACCCTTTCCTTCTCAATGATCCCTACCATCCTCAAAGTAGCAATGACAGATCATAGACCCATTTCAAATCTCTGTTGACTTCCCTTTCTGCCTCTTCCTTGTACTTTGTAAAGGCTCGATTAAAAGATCAGCCCACAGTAATCTTGGGGTTAAATTCAATTTACCCGGAATTTTTATCACACCTATAAAACCCTTCCAGCACAGCAGTACCCGGCTTTGTGTTTGAGTCAATAACCAGGGGACAGGAAATCTTGGGAGAAGGGGGTCATCTTTAGAATTCTGCCTCCCCCAGAACCAGATTAGAGGTTCTGGGCTGCTCCAACATGAAGTGACCAAATAAGTGTCCATGCTGAGTTTCAGGCCCAACACTGGTATTAAAGATTTAAAAATGCATACTCAAGGATCTTCTCCCATTGGTGGGAGAATAATTTCACAAAAGATACTTACCAGACCAGCTTGTGGAACTACTTCTTGAGAAAATGTTGCACATTTTCCTGGAGATTACGCATTAGGCAAAGAAAGGGTGGGGTACATTAGCTCCTACGCATTAGGCAAGAAAGGGTGTGTACATTAACCAAGGAGCAACGTGATCAAAGACCCAAGGGATGACACGCACGGGCTGGGAGATGTGGGCTCTGTAAACTCTTTGATATTTTCTGGAGCTTTAATATTTGAGGCAGGCAATGGCTGTGGATAAGAAAAGGCAGGATCTTTTTTTCCATTCAAAAGGAGCTTCATCTTCTATCCCATAGATAAAAGCCTTACACAGTTTTAAGTAATAGTGAAACCAGTCGGGAATACATTGAAACAAATCATTTGGAAATTACTCAGGAGCCTGGATTAACAGGAAGGGTCTAGTCAGAGAAACCTTTTAGGAGGCTTTATATTAGTGACGAATTCAAAGGCATGACGGGAAAAAATGGGGAGTGGTTGGAATGCTGGAGAGAAAGAGATTGGATTCAGGCAATTATTTTGGAAATAAAATTGACAGAACTTAATCATTGAGTAGTTTGGACCAGGAAAAGGGGGGAATGAAATGAGTCAAAAAGTCAGATTTTTTTATTTGAGCCAGTTGGTAGATTAGAGTTATTAACTGATACAGAGAACAAAGCATGTGTGAGAGGAAATCCCCTGGACAGAGGAGCCGGCGGGCTTATCGTCCACTGGGTACAAAGAGTTGGACACAACTTAGCGACTAAACAACAAGAACCAACAATGAGAGGACGTAATGGATTGTTCTGGATGAATTGACTTGATGAGCCGTGGGGGTTCTAGGAAGAAAAAATCCATTCCTCTTTTTTTCCCTTAATTACATCATTAAATATCCATTTTGTACTTGTGCATGCATGCTAAGTCGCTTCAGTCATGTCCAATTCTATGTGAGCCCATGGACTGTAGCCTGCTAGGCTCCTCTGCCCATGGGATTTTCCAGGCAAGAATACTGGAGGGGGTTGCTGTGTGCCCTCTTCCAGGGGATTTTCCCTACCCAGGGATTGAACCCGCATCTTTTACATCTGCACGGGCGGTGGGTTTTTTATCACTAGCACCACCTCCGCACTCAGAATATTAGATGGAGAACAGTCCTTATTTTAGGAGCTCTAGTTATCTGGACTCTAAACAGTAACTATAAAAATAATATAAATAGATCCCTGATGATGACACAATACACAGGATATTCTGAAAGCAATGAATGAGAGGCACCTCAGTCAGCCACAGTGATAAAGAAAGGTTTTCAGGAAGAAATGACCCAAAGAGTCTCAAAGGAAAGTTAGGCAAATAACCAAAGTTTAAATAGTTTGGGTTTTTTTTTGTTTTATCTTGTCCCCCTGGGACCACAAAATCTGAGATACAAGAATCCGTATTGAAATAGCACTCAGCAGCTCTCATGCATCCCATTCTATGGATGTTTTGCCAATCTACAGTCAGGGGAAGTAGATCCCTTAGGCTCAGCAGTTGGTTTATAGGTAGATATTTGGCAAATTGCTGAGTAGGTCAGTAAATTGTTTTTATGGCTACTTCTGACCCTTAGTTTAAATCTCAAGAATCCAGGCAAAAGCAGATAGCTTCTGGCCCAAAAATCTGAGTCTTCTTTCCACTTTAGCTTTGTTCAGTTTTTCTGTTGCTGTATCATCTGTTAAGATTTCTCATTTTTTCCATTGTGGTAAAAGGTGGTATTATTTTCTGTGAGGTCACAAAATTTAGAAGCCCACATAAAGAATCTGCAGGCAGAGCAGGACGATGTACAAGTCATTGGAATCATGCAGTACCCTAAAATTTTTGCCCACCAACCTGTCTGCAAGTCAGAAATAATGCCTTTCAAAAATGATGCTGGTGTGACTGGATTTCCCTATGCAAAAAAAAAATTTTAAGTTGAACCGCTACCTCACAAAAAGTTAATTTGAGAGGAATTACAGACCTAGATGTAAAGGTAAAAACTCTACAACTTGTAAAAGAATGCGTAGCTGTGAATCTTTATCCCCTTGGATAAAGAAATGATTTTTTGATGTCACTAAAAAATCAAACAGAATAATCTCTTGGACTTAACAAAAATTAAAATCTTTTGTGCTGCAAATGACACAATCACAGAAACTGAAAAGACAGTTCACAGAATGGGAGAAAATATTTGCAAATCTATATCTGATAGGGACTTTATATGGAATACATCAATGTAAAAAACTCATACTGTTTAATAAGAAGAAGACAAAAAACCCAATTTAAAAAATGAACAAAAGTAATAGACATTTTTCTAAGAATATATACACATCACCAATAGCATATGGAAAAAATGCTCAACATCATTAATCATTAAGAAAGTACAAATCAAAATCACACGGGGATCCCACTTCACACCCACTAGGATTGCTGTAATCAAAATAAAACCCCAGAAATTTCACTTCTAGGTAGATCCCTTAAAGAATTGAAACATATTCATATAAAAATTTGCATTTTAAAATGTTCATAGTAGAAATTATCCGTGCCAAATGTAAGTCACTTCAGTCGTATTGACTCTGTGTGACCTGATGGACTAGACCCACCAGGCTCCTCTGTCCATTGGACTCTCCATTTGAGTGGGTTCCCGTGCCCTACTCCGGGGGATCTTCTCCACCGGGGATCGAACCTGTGTCTTTATGTCTGTCTACCTGATTGGCAGGTGGGTTCTTTACCACTAGCACCACTTGGAACCCCCAGCAATATTGTTCATTAATAACCAAAAAGTAGAAACAACCAAGTGTCCACAAACTGATAATGAATAAGCAGTATACTACAGTATATCCCCCCAAGGGAGTATTAGTCAGTCATAAAAAAGAAATGCTGTACTGATGACATGTGATTCAACACAAATTAAACCCTTTAAAAATTTTTTATTATATTAACTGAAGGAAACCAGATACAAAAGTAGGATTTTATTTTGATTAGTTTATATGAAATGTCCGAAGGGGCAATCTATAGAGATAGAAATTAGCTTATTGGTTGCCTGAGAGTTGGAAGTGGGGAATGAGTAGGGACTGCTAAATGGCATGGAATTTCTTTCCCCCGGGGGGTGGTGAAATGTTCTGGAATTAGATGTGGTGATTAGTATACAATCTTATGAGTATAATAAGAACTATTGAATTTTATACTTTAAATAGGTAAATTATATGGATATGTGAGTTAATATGTCAATAAAGATGTTAAAAAATAATTCTTTAAATTAGGGTGTTTTTTCCTGCTCAAAAATAAATATTAGGGAACAGAGAATATTTTAATATTGCAGAAGGTTGACTCAACTGTCTGACCCTTTCCAGGGACAATTAGCTGAAGCAGTACTTCAGAATTTTGCTTAGTCTGATTAAAGAAACTCAAGGGAAAAACACACAAGAGGAATTTACCCAGAGCAAGCCTGGGTAGCCAGGAGGAAACCCCAAGGTGCGAAATTTTGAAGATGAGCAGAGGTCCTCCTGTTGAAAACAGAATATGAACTTTGTCTGCTTGATAACTTTGCTATTCCTAGCTTCATCTATGATTATGTCTTGTATTATATTCAGGCTCCGTTTAAAAGAAATACTTAATTAGGGTTTACTTAAACTCAACCATTTACTGAACATAGACATATGAGAAAACACACTTGCCAGGCACTGGGGATAAAGGTGAGTGCCCTACTCTGCTTTCACGACCCTCATAGTCTTACATCTTATTGATTTACAAAAACAGAAGTGAGAACGCAAAAAACAGAAAAGTCTTAATGTCACGTGATTAAATGACAAATAAGGACAACATTTGGTGTGTGATACATGTAAAAAGGAGTTTAAGAGATCTCAGTCTACCCTGTTTCATTGGATGAGATATTTGAAACGTGTTCAACACAGAATACAGGGAAGATGTAGGGACTTTCCTGGGTTTTAGCAGGTCGCAGAGGAGAAACAAACGTTTTGTGTATATACTTTATCAGACAGTGGTGGGGAAGCTACTTCAGTTAATCAGTTGGACAGATTATTTATTAATACCAGTATTTGTGTCAACATTGTGCTGGTTATGAGACAGGTCCTTTTAACCCAAAAGGGAAAAGAATGTCAGTTCAAAAACAAACTGAAAGGCTGCTCAACTTTGCCCCCAAAGTAGAGGGTAGAGGGTAGATGTCCATGTGTGGCCTTCGGTCTGTCAGTAACAGACAGACAGTAAACATGGTTTGGGGACGGGAATGTAGGCAAGAGAGTAGTGCAGGAAAAGTGTTCCATTAAGTAACTACATGGAAAGAATAGGTGGTAAGTAAAAGATTATAACATCTGGCACCCTAATGAGTCCACAGTACAGTTGTTGGAAACTGAGATAGGAGTTTGACAGGGAAGTAAAGGCTTTTTTTGCAATAAGAGAGCTTCCAATAATTTTCTTACCCTTTTCACTTCTACAGCAGACATCAACTTGGATATATCAAAGCCTTTGAAAGCAAACCTGAGTTTTACCAATTGGATCAAAAAAAACCCACTTTTTGAAGAAGATAAAAAATGTACACAGCAAAGTGTCTTCACCCCCGTCGGACACCGGTGCTGAAAAAGGATGCGCTTCCAGCCTCCAAGTGTTGCCGTGGAAAGTTTTTCGAAGCTTAAAGTTATGGTGATGGAGCACAAAAGATTCCATTTCAAGAAAACATATGGAGAATGATTTCTTGCTTTCAAAAAATTTCAGTTCATACTACTCAGATTGTGGTCTCCATGGAACTGTCCCGCATCCTAAAAAAACCATGCCCGTTGGCATCTTTATCCACCCTCAATGGAAGCCTTAATGTCAAAGCCGCACAGAAAGTACCTGGTAAGTCACAGTAAAGGGGAAAAGAGACATGCCATGACTTGTTATCTAAAATTGCGTCATGTTGAAGGTTTGTGTTATGTAGAGGCAAAAAGTTTCAAGAACCATTAGGGAGGGGCACATTTCTGGTTTGTTCCCTTATTTTAAAGAAAGTGTTACAACAAATTATTTAAGCCTAAGTATTTTATGCCCTAAAGCGTTCCTGTCTACCTCTTTCAGGCATGTTCCTACAGACGTCTTTATAACTGTTCTTTCCTAAATTTCTTTTACCTAACATAGCTGTAGTGAAGGGACAGAGTAAGCATCAGGTTTGCAAGCCATCCGAGTAGTAGCTTTCAAAATTTTAGTCTCGGAACCAGCACCCATCTGGAACTTGTTAGAAACACAAATTCTGACTGTACTCCTAACCTACTGAATCAGAAACTCTGGCATGGTCCCCAGAAAAACGTCTTCCAACAAACCCTACAGTGATTCCGATGTGCTTCATTAATCACTGGTAATATATTTTTTTAAAAAAATTGCTCTGGTGCAGAAATGCTACACCAAAAGTAATAGAAGCCGAGGTTCAACTTTGCAGAGACAGTGCCACTGAGGACTCTCAGACCAGCAACACCTACAAGGGAAAAGGCCTGCTTCAGTACCTAGCTGAGCAAAGGAGCATGGACCTGGCAACTGAATGTCCTTGATGAGTGGAGAGTTGAGAAATTAATGGGCAGTGACATCTACATTTTCCTCTTTTATTCCATGTCTAAATTTTCTTTGCTTTTTCACACTGAATAAAAAAGAGTGGGTAGAAGGAATGTGAGGGGAGAAGAAAAAGCAAGGTACAAGGGGGAATAACCTTTTTCAATCACAGAAACTGCTACTGTTAAAGTTCAGTGCACTGAAGCCAGAAACTCTGCTCTGAAAGTAATTTTAGCAAAAGGAAAACATTTTTTCCACTGTAATTTGGAGGGAAGAAGTGGGGCTAGAGGGGTAATATAGGATAAAGTAAATCCTAAAAGTGTATGCAACTCAGTTGCTTACTAAAAAGTGGCAGCTGGGAACTAATTGTATAGTCAGTTTGGACACAGGATTTTACGAGATAAAGAAGGAGTTTTTGTCATTGAGAAGTAGAATTTTAGGCCAAAAAATAAAAAGATTTTTTTTTCTCACCAGAAATATTTGTGACCAAGCCAACTTAAAAGCACTATATTTTTTTTATTGTCTTAAAAATTAGAAATGAAAAATGTAAGGTCCATGGTACATGAAAGACTATGAAGCACTGAAGGCTATAATGTCTGATTTATCCACAAATAAATTACAACCCAGAACCACACTGGGGCCATTCCCACGCCTTTCCAGTTGTACCTGAATCATTGCAAGAAAAGGTTAGGACTGAAGTAGAATGAAAGCATTTAAATTGTACTGTGTCAGTCATCCCAAATTTTTTGTTTTATTCATTTGCTAGTGTCTGTCTCAGGAGGTTTCTCTAAAATATAATTAAAATCTTCTCACTGACCTTTTGAAAGTAGTAGAAAGCGTTCTGGTTGTGTAACTTGTTTTCCCCTTTTGTACCCCATTCTTTTTATAGTTATAACTCTTAAATCTGGTTAAATGCAGTGAAACTATAGCCCTTGACTAAGAAATACTTTATACAACTATAATGGTATGTCCAGCAAATTTTTTAAGTAGTTATTTGCACACAAATCAAATCAGATTGAAGTTGCCATTTAATTAAAAGGGTGAAATAATTTTTTGTGGTGTCAAAAAA
>JAJLRB010002215.1:0-22673 GCA_020976825.1 Odocoileus hemionus
CCCCGTCCTTCCCTCTAATCCCAGTAGCACCCCTGTCAGCATTAGTGCCTGAGAGCCACTGCTCTAAACGGTGGGTACATTTTCCTCTCCCACTTGGTAGACTGTGACAGTGTCCCATAGTACTGCTAATGGTGCTACTGACAAGGTGCTACTGACCTACAGTAAATTTTCAGTTCTATGGGTTTAACTAAACAACAACAAAAAAGCAGCTTACATTCGTTGACTACCTACTCTAGGCAAGGCACTCTACCAATGCTTTTTAATTACCCTAACTCCTACAACCACTTTCTCACTAATGAGGAAAATGGAGCTTCCATGGATTAAATAACTTGTCCAAGGTCATGGTTAATACCAGTTAGATCTGGCTGGGATAGGGGAGTGTGGGGCTGAACCAACCAGCACAGTCCCATAGAAGTATAAAGCAAGTCACAAATGCAAGCCATATACATAATTTTACATTTTCTAGAAGTCACATTAAAACAGAAAAAACAGTCAAAATAATTTCATATCCTCTATGTGTGAATCAGACCATCAAAAAAAGGCTGAGTGAAACAGATTGAGCTTTCAAATTGTGGTGAGAGAGAAGGACTCTTGAGAGTCCACTGGACAGCAAGGAGATCAAACCAGTCAATCTTAAATGAAATTATGACCCTGAAAATTCATTGGAAGGACTGATGGGGCTGATTGCTGAAGCTCGAGGCAAGCACTTTTGGGCCAGTTGAGTTCAGTCAACCTCATGTTGTGTCTGACTCTTTGGGCAACCAGGCCATGAGACTGGGGCAGCACTACTCGTGCAGGCCTGCTTGCCTGTCCAATCCACTGAACATCCCAGAGCTTGCTCACAATCATGTCCATTGAGTCGGTGAATGCCTATCGTCAACTCATCTCATCCTCTAGTCGTGCGCCCGCTTCTCATACATCCTGCATCAGACTTTCAATCTTTCCCCGGCTAGCATCAGCGGTCTTTTTCTAATGAGCCATGTTCCTTTGCATCAGGTGGCCAAAGTATTGGAGCTTTCAGCTGCAAGCCATTCAGTCCTTCCAATAATAAATGAATATTCAGGATCTTATTTCCTTTAGGATTTGACTAGTTTGATTTCCTTGCAGTCTAAGGACTCTCAAGAGTCTTCTCCAATACCACAGTTCAAAATGGCATCAATTCTTTGGCACTCATGGCTTTTCTTTATGGTCCAACTTTCATATCCATATCTGAAACTACTGGAAAAAACATAGGGCTTTAACTAGACAGATCTTTGTCGGCAAGTAATACCTCTGTTTTTTAAATATGGTGTCTAGGTTGGTCATAGCTTTTTTTCCAAGGAGCAAGTGTCTTTTTAATTTCATGGCTGCAGTTCTCACCATCTGCAGTGATTTTGGGAGCCCAAGAAAATAAAAAATCTGTCATGGTTTCCACACTGTTTCCCCATCTATATGCCATGAAGTGATGGGACCGGATGCCATGAATCTTAGTTTTTTCAACGCGCGTCAAGTTTTAAATATCTACTTCTGGGGCTTTATTGACTATGCCTATATAAAGCTTTTGTTACTGTTTGTGGAGGTTGTTGTCACAACAACAAACTGGAAAATTCTTAAAGAGATGGGAATACCAGACAATCTTACCTGCCTCCTGAGAAATCTGTATTGCAGGTCAAAAAGGGGCAACAGTTAGAAATTGGACATGGAACAATGGACTGGTTCCAAATTGGGAGAAGGAGTACGTCAAGGCTGTATATGGTCATCCTGCTTATTTAACTTATATGCAGTAAGTTACATCAAGCGAAATGCCAGGCTGGATGAAGCACAAGCTGTGAATCAACATTTCGGGAGAAATATCAAATAACCTCAGATGTGCAGATGACACCACTTTATGGCAGAAAGCGAAGATGAACTGAAGAGCCTCTTGATGAAAGTGAAAGAGAAGAGTGAAAAAGCTGGCTTAAAACTCCAACATTCAAAAAAAACTTTGGCCACCTGATGCAAAATACGCTGATTCACTGGAAAAGACCCTGATGCAGGGAAAGATTGAAGGAAGAAGGAGAAGGGGCATACAGCAGATGAAATGGTTGGATGGAATCACTGATTTAATAGACATGAACGTGGGCCAACTCTGGGGAGACGCGTTGAGGGACAGGGAAACCTGGCCTGCTGCTGTCTCGTAGGGCTGTTAAGAGTCAGATCATGACTTGGCGACTGAACACAATCTTCTATTTTGCCCAACATTATATGTCTAAACTGTTACCATTTTAACACGCAACTAATATTTTTTTTTTACATTGCTGATATATTTTACATTTTTTTATTCCACCTTTGAGAGCGTGTGCATGTTTTATGCTCATAGCACCTCAGTGCCCCACCTAGCCACAGGTCAGGTGCTCTAGGGCTGTGCAGAATCACCCTGGACTAGACTTGCACCTCAGCCCAGCCACCCTCCAGCCTCCCACGTTGTGTAGATACATATGTGTCCAGTTTCACCTCAATGTCTTTTAAATTTCAGTCTATACTTTCAGCCATTTTATCAGAACCCTAATAACCTATTACATGGAACCTGCAATCTCTTTTTAGAATATCCTCTGCTTACTTTAAAACGAGGGTTACAGTTTTG
Source organism: Odocoileus hemionus (assembly GCA_020976825.1). NCBI lineage: Eukaryota > Metazoa > Chordata > Mammalia > Artiodactyla > Cervidae > Odocoileus > Odocoileus hemionus. The sequence goes on from JAJLRB010002215.1 coordinate 2,603, forward strand.
TGAAATTCATCAAACAGTAGATTCCTGCCATCTGGGTGGCCATCCTGTTACTATCATATAATTTTAGTTTCCTACAGCTTTTCCACTGGCTGTTTTCCCACAGTCCGTGTTTGTATTTGCATCACAGAGAACATCTTATCTGTCACTAATTACTGAGGCACACATTTCATCATGCTCTCCTGTCTTTTGGTTTATCTCCTAACATCCAGGAATGTTCACCCTCACTCAGTGACCGTGCCTTTCAGTAGCTCCTAGACAATGTTTCTCCCTGTAGTTCTCATGCCATCTTCCAGTAAATGCTTCTGATCTGATCTCTTTGTAAAAAATTATTCTCTAGATAATTCTGCAGTAAATCCCTTAAGTCTTACCATATTTGTGCGTTCAAATTTTACAGGTATGAAAATCAAGACAGATATAAATACTAACATCAACTTACACCAATAAAAAGTTGTAATAAGAGCTCATCCTTATGAAATATTTTCCTACAAGCCATATGCTGCACTCAGCACTCGACACACATTTTCTTATTTTTCCTAATAGTTCTACAAGGTAGGTGCAATTACAATTGCCATCCAGAAATGAGGAGAAGAGACACAGAGAGTATAAGAAGCTTGGCCCAAGGTCTCCCAGCTAGCAACTGACAAGAGTGGGGAATTGTATCAAATTTGTTTGATGACAAAGTTGATCTCCTCATCACCATGCTCCATTGTCTGAAAGGTGATTTGCAAGTATCGACTTCATTTCTGAATTTGTAAGGGTGCAGGTCTAGATTATATCCCTTACCTCTTCTCTTTTTTCTTTTCAACTTTTAAATTTTTTTAAATTGGAGGATAATTGCTTTAGAATGTTTTGTTGGTTTTCTGCTGTATAACAACATGAATCAGCCATAAGTATACATATGTCCACTCCTTCTCAAACCTTCCTCCCACCCCCACCCCCATCTCACCCCTCTAGTTTGTCACAGAACACCAGGTTGAGCTTCCTGTGTTACACAGAAACTTTCCACTAGCTGTCTATTTTACATGTGTCTTACCTCTTCTCTTGATGGGGAGGAGAAATAAATAAATATTAGCAGTATTATTTCACTTGCCAAGATATGGAAGCAATGTAAGTATCCATCAACAGATGAATGGGGGATTTCAGCCCAGGTGGTTCAGTGGCTAAGATTCTGAGCTCCCAGTGCAGAGGACCTGGGTTCCATCCCTGGTCAGAGAACTAGATCCCACATGCCTCAAGTAAGATCCAGTGCAGCCAAGTAAATAAACAAATCCATTTAATAAAAAAAGAAAAAAACAGATGAATGGATAAAGAAGATGTGATTCATATATACAATGGCATACTATTATATAGTATTAAATATATACTTTATATAGTTATAAAAAAGAATGAAATTTTGCCATCTGCAGCAACATGGATGAACTTGGAGGGCATTATGCTAAGTGAAATAAGTCAGACAGAGAAAGACAAACACTGTATAATATCACTATACAACAAACTAGTGAATATAACAAGAAGCAGACTCACAGGTACAGAGAACAGGTACTGGTACCTGGTTACCAGTAGGGGGAGCGAAGGGGCAATATAAGGGTAGAGTAGTAGGTGATACACCCTATAGGGTGTAAGATAGGCTCAGGGATGTATTGTACAACATGGGATATATAGCCAGTATTTTGCAATAACTGTGAATGGGAAGTAACCTTTAAAAATTGTATAAAAAATTTAAAACAATTTTTTAAAAGAAAGGATTTGGACATAGACGTGATCTGTCCAAACAGCCAATATTTTGTAATAGCTGTGAACAGAGTGTAACCTTTAAAAACTGTATAAAAGATTTTAAATTTAAAAACATAATAAAATATAAAATTCTTGGTGTTCTAAGGACTGCCTCTGAAGCAAGATACCAGGACTATTCAAGATGCAGTGCTGTTGCCTTGAACAGGGGCTGAGACTCAGGTCTATCAGGAGTTCAAACCAGGAGGCCCAGCAGGCCATATATCATAACCCAGAGCTAGAAGAGTGTGGGCACCAAAGTGTGATGGGTTTAGGAGTGAATGGAGGTGGGGATGTGGAAGTGAGAGTAAAGACAGGTCTCTTGGAGAGGACAGGAGAGAGGGTGAGAGAAGAAATGTGATAGGGCTTAGGGTGGGGGCAAGGTGAGGGAGGTTATGATTTGCTTTGCAGTTTTATTAAACATGAGCATGTTGCAAGGCTGACGGAAAATTAAGACCTTGGGGAGGGGGTAGATGTAAATCAGCAAGGACCCTAAAGAGTCAGAACAAGGGAGGTGTTTGAAGCCCATGTCAGGGATACATGTTTGCTGGCCTGATGTCAAAGCCTTCTTGCACCTGTATTACCCTATCACCTCCCACCATCACTGTCTGCCAATCAACCACTGTCAAGAGTCCCATGGCCAAATGGCTTGAGAAGTTATGCATCTATAGTCAGAAACATGTTCCCCTCACTGGACATAATTTCTTAACCCTATCAGTGAGGAAAGCACACAACACATGAAACCAGAACACACATCCCCAGGCAGCCTTATATGCATGTGACATAGTTGGTTTTTGTTTTTTGTTTTTTTTTGCAAGAAACATCAAGTCTGTCTAAAACAGCTCTCAAGGGTTTGGCCTCAGATTCCCGAAATAATGCATCATTTGGATAACTTTCCTAAAAAGTCTTGTTAAAAACAAATGGGTCAAAATAGTCAGGAAAAGAGCCCCCACATTCACTGCTGTGTTACTCACAATGGCCAAAAGGTGGAAGCAACCCAAGTGTCCACTGATGGATGAACAGATAAACAAAAGGTAGTATGTTCATGCAATGGAATACTATTCAGCCCTTTTGAAAAAGGAATGTCATTCTGACGCATGTTACAACATGGATGAACCTTGAGGACACTATGCTAAGTGAAATAAGCCAGTCACAAAAGGATAAATACTGTATGATTCCACCAGTAATGTGGTATCTGGAGTAGTTAAATTCATAAAGACAGAAAATAGAATGGCAGTTGCCAGGGGCTGGGGGAGGTGGCGCATGTGACGATGCTGTCTGCTGGGTTACCTTTCAGTTTGGGAAGAGAAAAAGAGTTCTGGAGGTGGATGACAGTATGGTTGCACAACAATGTAAACGGAACTGTACACTTAAAAATAAGATGGTAGTTTTATGTCATGTATATCTTACCAACAATTTTAAAAAGCAAATTAAAAGGGGCCACTTGATCCCTTGTTCTTATTTGTTATTAGATTGGCTCAGCTTTGCTTCTCAGTAAAGGAAGCTCAGCCAAGAGCGGGATGCTGAGGAACTGGGATCTGGAAGAGCTGGTGAAAGGCGACAGTCCTAGGGGTAGTAATTTCTCTGGGCTGTGGGATGTGCTTTGAGAAAGGGCAAGTCTTGAGTTCCAACCTGACTGAGAGGGATTAGCCTTGTGGGGTCCTCAGGAGCAAGAGGAGAATTTGAGTCCCAGACACCTTCAGAAGCTGATTGCTACTACTGCTGCTAAGTCACTTCAGTCGTGTCTGACTCTGTGCCACCCCATAGATGGCAGCCCACCAGGCTCCTCTGTCCCTGAGATTCTCCAGGCAAGAACACTGGAATGGTTGCCATTTCCTTCTCCAGAAGCTGATTGAGGGAAAGGAAAACAGCAGCCTTTATGGACTTGCCTTTACCGAGGCCCACCTGGGCAGTGCCTCTCTTAGGGGAGTGAGACAACTACTCTTCAGGCTCCTAGCTTGTTTAGAAAATTCTCACGCTGGGGGAAGGTAGACCTGACACTGCATGTCAAAGTCAAGGGTGGGTGTGAGGGTGGTGGAGCCACACCCATGGCCCATGACCCTCTCAGCCTTGTACTTTCTTTAACTGAGCCAGCACCTTCCAGACCTGGGAAAGGAAGCTGCTTGGCCACAGAAAACAGCATTTGAACCCTCATTAATGAGAGAGACAGAATTGTTATACTAGCATGGGAACATTCAAGGAAGGAATAAATTTCATTTCCATGCATCTCTAGCTTGAGTCCCAAGCTCAACATATGCTATTTTTATCAAATACTTTGTATTCTGTGACATGCTTTGCCAACTTTCTATTATTAGACACATCAGAAAAAGTCCATGTTGACTTCTCTTCCTTCTAACTTCTCCCTCCCCATTTATGGGAGGGGTGGTGGCTTGGGTGGGGGCCCTGCCCTTTTCAATAGAGGGTAAGTGACAAGGAGACGGCAGCCATCTGAAAAGCCACCTTGCTGCCAAAGCATCCAGGATATGGGCTCTGCCTCCTCTGCAAATCTTGTCCTTGATTCACCCCGGCCCAGATGGCACAGCTGATGGGATAGGAAAACATACGTATTTTAGAGTATTTACAGCACCGTTTCTTGCCACCCCGATTTCCTATGAAGGAGGATTTAGTCTTGGCCAGCTAAGTTTTGGAGACTTTCTTGTACAGATTGTAGAAAATAGGGAGGGGTTCTGAACTGTGTGATGCTGTGGGCTGGATGAGTTGATGGGTTCACTGAAGGAAAAGACAGGAGAACCTATTGGAGAACGCAGAACAGATCAGAAGGTGAGAAGCGGGACGAGGGATAGGAGCCACGGGATTGCCTGAATTGGGAGGAATTAAGAGATAAATTAAGGGGAAATGGAGTGGCTGCTAGGTTGCTATGAGGAGAATTTGGGAGAGAGATGGGAGATTGTTCAGAAATGTTGTTGGTATTATGATTGGAATCCATTCTCCCCTTGGCATTTTTAAAGAGATTTCAGTAGAGACATAAAGTGGTTTTAAAGTTATTTTTTATATGAGGGCCTCAAGTTTATCTGGGCTTCCCTCATGGCTCAACTGGTAAAGAATCCGCCTGCAATGTGGGAGACTTGGGTTCGATCCCTGGGTTAGGAAGAACCCTTGGAGAAGGGCGAGGCTACCCACTCCAGTATTCTGGTCTGGAGAATTCCATGGACTGTTTTAGTCCATGGAGTCACAAAGAGTCGGACACAACTGAGTGACTTTCACTTTCATTAACTTATGGGCTTCCCTGATAGCTCAGTTGGCAAAGAATCTGCCTGCGATGCAGGAGACCCCCGGTTCGATTCCTGGGTCAGAGAAATCCACTGGAGAAGGGATAGGCTACCCACTCCAAATATTCTTGGGCTTCCCTTGTGGCTCAGCTGGCAAAGAATCCACCTGCAATGTGGAGACCTGGGCTCAATCCCTGGATTGATCCCCTGGAGAAGGAAAAGGCTACTCACTTCAGTATTGTGGCTAGTCCATGGGGTCACAAAGAGTTGGACACAACTGAGCGACTATTTCAGAAGTTTATCCAAGGCAGCCCTGGACCACTGGAAGCTAGTGTCTAATGGTACAGGAGAGCCACCCTTCACCCCACTTCTCCCATCAACACAGACTATAGTCTAGCTATTTCAAACTGGTGTCCTATGGGCTGGGTTCGGACCACAGATGGGTCTTGTTTGGCTCATTGAGAGTTAATTTTTTAACCACCATTGAAACTGGAATTTCACATTTAAAAAGTCTGCATTTCCTACTTCTCTTGAAAAGCAAAAAACTAGAAAATCTGGCAACATGAGACTTTCATTCTCCTAAAATAAAAATAGGTCCATGCTCTCTGGTTGACCTCAGTGCTCACCACTCACATAATGTATGCACATGTACATACACATGGACAACTTCCTGAATTTATATTTCCTGCCATCTGATCAGAGCAGACTAGATCATTGGGCTCTCCTTTCTTCCTGAGGACAATTAGAAAGTCTGGAAAAAACAAGAATAAAATCAGCCTGAAGGCATCAAAGACAACAAGATAATGAAGAATCACCAAGCCAAGTTTTGGGAAAAGATGGCTGTTCAAGGAGACAAGCCCAACTAGGGGCTCTTTCCCCCATGGGACACTTACTGCTTCAGGAAGAGATAGCTAAAAAGCTGAAAAGTTAAGCAGCACCTAGGCAATTCTGTATGTTGAATGGGACAAAAGGTGGAATCCAGTGCCCACCCAAAGAAGAGGGCACTGTAACTCCCCATTTTAGACAAAGACCCTGAAGGGACAACACCTTAAGTCTAGGCAAATCAGAAATAACCACAGATTTTGTAGAGCCTCAACCCAGCTTTTCAATGAGTTTAATTCTTTAAGTTGGATTAAGGCTATCCCAAATTGCTAATATCCCCAGATGTCTAAGCAGAAGCAAATGTTAAGTACTCTCTGGAGGAAGATAACACCATAATGTCACATGTTACTTCTACTAGCAATTTTTCACATACAATTTCAGCCCAAAAATACCCAGACACCTAAGGAAATAAGACAACATGAATGAGATCGGAACAGAAACAACTACAATAGAAACAATCCCAGAGAATTCCACTCTTGGAGTTACTGGACACAGACTTCTTTGGAGATGTAAAAATATAGTAGAGAACTGTAAACTTAAAGGTGGGGGGGGTGCAATCTTGATTTGAAAAATAACCAAGTAGAAATTTAGAGTTGAAAAATACAATAACAAAAGTGAAGAGCTCGATGGATGGCTTTAAAGCAGATTAGGCACAGTCACAGGGAGAACTGATGAACTGGGAAGTGAGTTGGAAGAAAATATTCAGTATGAAACATAGACACAATGATGGAAAATACTGTGGAGAGAATAACAGATAAGGAAGATAAAGTGAAGACTGAAGTTCTAGAAAGAGATGAGAGAGAATAGGGCAATAGCAATAATTTGAAGAGAAAATATTTGAGAAACTGCCAAAATTGACTAAAAGCAAGCCACAGTTTCCTGAATCCCTGGGAGCCCCAAGCAGGACAAATAAAAAGAGAAAACTACACCTAGGCAGCCTGCCAACGCAGGAGATGGGGGTTCAATCCCGGTGGTACAGGAAGATTCCCTGGAAAAAGGAAATGGCAACCCACTCCAGTATTCTTGCCTGGAAAATCCCATGGACAGAGGAGGCTGGTGGGCTACAGTCCATGGGGTCACAAAAAAGTCATTCAAGACTTAGTGATTAAATAACAACACCTAGGTACGTCATAGTAAAATATATGAAAACCAAAGACAAAAAAAACGTTAAAAGGAGCTATCACTACTTGAGAAAATGGAGTAGACTGTTAGCTTACTTCTTGACAGAAACAACGGAAGCTAGAAGTTAACAGAATTTAAGTATCTTTCAAGTGGTGAAAGAAAATAAATGCCAACCTAGAATTCCATTGCCCAGTGAAAGTAGCCTCTAATAAGAAAGGTTAAGACGTTTCCAGGATTCTTTAATAGTTGCAGATACTAAAGCATCTTTAAGCAGAAGGAAAATGACTTAATATGATTGATATAGATGGTGAGATGGGGGGGGAAGAAATGAAGAACAATGCAAAGGTTAATTTGAGGAAACCCAAATGAAGTAGACTCTACAAAACAACATGGCAATGTACACTGGGATTTAAAAAGTTAAAATATATAATACACGTAGTAAGGAGGGAGGGACGAATGGGACTAAATGTTCCAAAGTCCTTGTATTACTATGCAAGAAAGAAGACTGAAATGTTAATTAACATTGTTATTGTTGATGGTTAGTCACTAAGCCACATCCAACTCTTTTACAACCCCATGGACTACAGCACGCCAAGCTTCCCGTCCATGGGATTTCCCAGGGAAGTATCCTTGAGTGGGTTGCCATTCATTGCCTTCTCAGGAGGTCATCCCGACCCCAGGAATGAACCCTTGTCTCCTGCATTGGTAGGAGAATTCTTTACCACTGAGCCTGGGAAGCCCCATTAATTAACATTGCTGCTGCTGCTAAGTCATTTTAGTCGTGTCTGACTCTGTGTGCGACCCCATAGACGGCAAAAAGCCCACCAGGCTCTGCTGCCCCTGGGATTCTCAGGCAAGAACCTGGAGTGGGTTGCCATTCCTTCTCCAATGCCATGAAAGGGAGGAGCCAAGATGGCGGAGGAATAAGACGGAGAGACCACTTTCTCTCCTACAAATTCTTCGAAAGAACATTTGAATGCTGAGCAAATTTCACAAAAGAACTTCTGATCGCTAGCAGAGGACATCAGGCGCCCAGAAAAGCAGCCCATTGCCTTCGAAGGGAGGTAGGACAAAATATAAACGATAATAAGGGAGTCAAAAGAGCTACGGACGGAGACCCGTCCAGGGAAGGGAGTCTTAATAGAGGAAGTTTCCAATCACCAGGAAACCCTCTCACTGGCGGGACTGGGGGAAGTTTTCGGCACTGTAACTGGGAGGAAAAATTAAACAAGGCCCACAGATTACGTGCCTAAAAGCAACTCCCAGCAGAAAAGTACCCCAGACGCCCGTACCCGCCAGGAACAAGCAGGGCGGAACGGAGAGGAGCGGGCGGCATTGCTTAGGGTGAGGTCCGGCCCGAAGACCCTGAGAGCAATCGGAGGGAGCTTTTTTAAACTGTGGGATAGCAAGGGACAAAATTAACCGGCCCGAACACACTGCCGGCGGTTCGCAAAACAAAGGGACTGAGAATCTCCAGAGAAGAGCCGGCCCATCCCCGCTGGAGGTAGGAGGCAGAGGGGAGGGGAAAAGGGCAAATTCAGCCCCTGAGAAGCCACCCCCTCCCACACTGCAAACAGGCCTCCGGGTTCTAGCTAAAGACTTCCTGAGACCCGACTGGCGGTGCGTGCTGGGGCCGCGGAGGGAAAAAGCGCGCCGTACCCGGGGGGAGAGAGGCGCGCCCAAGCCTCTGGCTGCCTGGGCCGCTCGCCGCGGAGGGAAAAGGCGCACCGCACCCCGGGAGAGTACGCCCAAGCCTCTGGCTGCCTGGGCCGCTCGCCGCGGAGGGAAAAGGCGCGCCGCACCTAGGGAGAATACGCCCAAGCCTCTGGCTGCCTGGGCCGCTCGCCGCGGAGGGAAAAGGCGCGCCGCACCTAGGGAGAATACGCCCAAGCCTCTGGCTGCCTGGGCCGCTCGCCGCGGAGGGAAAAGGCGCGCCGCACCTAGGGAGAATACGCCCAAGCCTCTGGCTGCCTGGGCCGCTCGCCGCGGAGGGATAAGGCGTGCTGCACCCGGGAGAGTACGCCTAAGCCTCTGGCTGCCTGAACCGCTCAGGCCGGGGAAGGCACAAAACGCAGGAGCAACCGAATCTGCGCATTTGTGGAGTACCCGAAAACTGGAACCGCACTCAACGCAGGGCCCGCTCCATATATAGAGCAGCCGGGAGCCTGAGCAGTGTAGACGGCGAAAGCACAGACACCCGTGAGCGGGGCAAACCCAGTGTGGCCGGAACACGGTGAGCGCTATCCACACAGAGCGGTGTCTGTCTGCAGCGCCCCGCCCTCCCCGTAGCAGGACTGAACTGAACTAGAGAACCTAAATAAGAGATCACCTCCGCCCGCCTGTGTCAGGGCGGAAATTAGACACCAAAGAGACAGCAAACAGAAGCCAAATAAACAAAGGGAACCGCTTCAGAAAGGACCGGTGCAACAGATTAAAATCCCTGAAGGTAACACCGAATACACGGGAAGGGGCCTACAGATATTGAGAAGTGTAAGCTGGAAAGAGGAGCTATCTGAAATTGAACTGAACCTACGCTGACCGCAACAACCTCAGAGAAATTGTAGATATATATGTACATTTTTTTTTTTTTTAATTTAAAAAAAAAAAAAAATTTTTTTTTTTCTTTCTTTTTTTTTTTTTTTTTTTTAAATTTTTTTTTTTTTCTCTTTCATTTTCTTTTATAATTCCCTATTACCCCCATTACTCCTCAACTTTCATTTTCATATATTTTTACGATTTTTTTATTTGGAAAAAAAAATTTTTTTTTTTTTTTTTTTTTTTTTTTTTTTTTTTTTTTTTCTTTTTCTTGTTTTTCTCTCCTATTTCCTTTTAGAGTCCTCTAATACTCCTCTATTATTCCTTAACTTTCACTTTCATTTCACTATAGCCACAAAAAAAAAAAGAGAGAGAGAAACCCTATTTTAAAACTGAACTTCATATACAGTTCCAAATTTTTTTTGTGTGTTTTTGTTTTTAAATATTGTATTTCAAAGAGTCTAACCTCTACACTAGATTTTCAATCTTTGTTATTCTCCCTCAGAACACCTCTACTTCCTCCATTCCCCTTCTCTTCCCAATCCAACTCTGTGAATCTTTGTGGGTGTCTGGGCTACAGAGAACACTTTGGGAACAGATAACTGCGTAGATCTGTCTCTCTCCTCTTGAGTCCCCTTTTTTTTTCTCCTCCTGCTCACCTCTATCTCCTTCCTCCCTCTCCTATTCTTCATGTAACTCTGTGAACCTCTCTGGTTGTCTCTCACGGTGGAGAATCTTTTCACCATTAACCTAGAAGTTTTATTATCAGTACTGTATAGTTGGAGAAGCCTTGAGACTATTAGAAGAATAAAACAAATCCAGAGGCAGGAGACTTGAGCCCAAATCCTGAGAAAACCAGAAAACTCCTGACCACACGGAACATTAAGGAATAAGAGACCATCCAAAAGCTTCCATACCTACACCAAAACCAACCACCACCCAAGAGCCAATAAGCTCCAGTACAAGACATACCACGCAAATTCTTTAGCAACGCAGGAACATAGACCTGAGTGTCAACATACAGGCTCTCCAAAGTCACACCTAACACAGAGACCCATCGCAAAGCTCATTACTGGACACTCCATTGCACTCCAGAGAGAAGAAATCCAATTCCACGCACCAGAACGCTGACACAAGCTTCCCTAACCAGGAAACCTTGACAAACCAATCGTCCAACCCCACCCACTGGGTGAAACCTCCACAATAAAAAGGAACCTCAAACCACAAGAATACAGAAAGCCCACTCCAGACACAGCAATCTAAACATGATGAAAAGGCAGAGAAATACCCAACAGCTAAAGGAACATGAAAAAAGCCCACCAAGTCAAACAAAAGAGGAGGAAATAGGGAATCTACCTGAAAAAGAATTTAGAATAATGATAATAAAAATGATCCAAAATCTTGAAAACAAAATGGAGTTACAAATAAATAGCCTGGAGACAAAGATTGAGAAGATGCAAGAAATGTTTAACAAGGACCTAGAAGAAATAAAAAAAAATCAATTAAAAATTAATAATGAAATAAATGAGATCAAAAACACTCTGGAGGGAACCATGAGTAGAATAACAGAGACAGAAGATAGGATAAGTGAGTTAGAAGATAAAATGGTGGAAATAAATGAAGCAGAGAGGAAAAAAGAAAAAAGAATCAAAAAAAATGAGGACAACCTCAGGGACCTCTGGGACTATGTGAAACGCCCCAACATTCGAATCATAGGAGTCCCAGAAGAAGAAGACAAAAAGAAAGGCCATGAGAAGATACTCGAGGAGATAATTGCTGAAAACTTCCCTAAAATGGGGAAGGAAATAGCCAACCAAGTTCAAGAAACCCAGAGAGTCCCAAACAGGATAAACCCAAGGCGAAACACCCCAAGACACATATTAATCAAATTAACAAAGATCAAACACAAAGAACAAATATTAAAAGCAGCAAGGGAGAAACAACAAATAACACACAAAGGGATTCCCATAAGGATAACAGCTGATCTATCAATAGAAACCCTTCAGGCCAGAAGGGAATGGCAGGACATACTTAAAGTAATGAAAGAGAATAACCTACAACCTAGATTACTCTACCCAGCAAGGATCTCATTCAGATATGAAGGAGAACTCAAAAGCTTTACAGACAAGCAAAAGCTGAGAGAATTCACCACCACCAAACCAGCTCTTCAACAAATACTAAAGGATCTTCTCTAGACAGGAAACGCAGAAAGGTGGTATAAAAGTGAACCCCAAACAACAAAATAAATGGCAACAGGACCATACCTATCAATAATTACCTTAAATGTAAATGGGTTGAATGCCCCAACCAAAAGACAAAGGCTGGCTGAATGGATACAAAAGCAAGACCCCTATATATGCTGTCTACAAGAGACCCACCTCAAAGCAAGGGACACATACAGACTAAAAGTGAAGGGCTGGAAAAAAATATTCCACGCAAACGGAGACCAAAAGAAAGCAGGAGTCGCAATACTCATATCAGATAAAATAGACTTTCAAATTAAGTCTGTGAAAAGAGACAAAGATGGACACTACATAATGATCAAAGGATCAATCCAAGAAGAAGATATAACAATTATAAATATATATGCACCCAACATAGGAGCACCGCAATATGTAAGGCAAACGCTAACGAGTATGAAAGAGGAAATTAATAGTAACACAATAATAGTAGGAGACTTTAATACCCCACTCACAACTATGGATAGATCAACTAAACAGAAAATGAACAAGGAAACACAAACTTTAACGGACACAATGGACCAGCTAGACCTAATTGACATCTATAGGACATTTCACCCCAAAACAATCAACTTCACCTTTTTCTCAAGTGCACACGGAACCTTCTCCAGAATAGATCACATCCTGGGCCATAAATCTAGTCTTGGTAAATTCAAAAACATTGAAATCATTCCAGTCATCTTTTCTGACCACAGTGCAGTAAGATTAGATCTCAATTACAGGAAAAAAATTATTAAAAATTCAAACATATGGAGGCTAAACAACACGCTTCTGAATAACCAACAAATCATAGAAGAAATCAAAAAAGAAATCAAAATATGCATAGAAATGAATGAAAATGATAACACAACAACCCAAAACCTATGGGACACTGTAAAAGCAGTGCTAAGGGGAAGATTCATAGCATTACAGGCCTACCTCAAGAAACAAGAAAAAAGTCAAATAAATAACCTAACTCTACACCTAAAGCAACTAGAGGAAGAAGAAATGAAGAACCCCAGGGTTAGTAGAAGGAAAGAAATCTTAAAAATTAGGGCAGAAATAAATGCAAAAGAAACTAAAGAGACCATAGCAAAAATTAACAAAGCTAAAAGCTGGTTTTTTGAAAAAATTAACAAAATTGACAAACCATTAGCAAGACTCATTAAGAAACAAAGGGAGAAGAACCAAATTAACAAAATTAGAAATGAAAATGGAGAGATCACAACAGACAACACTGAAATACAAAGGATCATAAGAGACTACTACCAGCAGCTCTATGCCAATAAAATGGACAACTTGGAAGAAATGGACAAGTTCTTAGAGAAGTATAACTTTCCAAAACTGAACCAGGAAGAAATAGAAGATCTTAACAAAACGATCACAAGCAAGGAAATCGAAACTGTAATCAGAAATCTTCCAGCAAACAAAAGCCCAGGACCAGATGGCTTCACAGCTGAATTCTACCAAAAATTTAGAGAAGAGCTAACACCTATCTTACTCAAACTCTTCCAGAAAATTGCAGAAGAAGGTAGACTTCCAAACTCATTCTATGAGGCCACCATCACCCTAATTCCAAAACCAGACAAAGATGCCACAAAAAAAGAAAACTACAGGCCAATATCACTGATGAACATAGATGCAAAAATCCTTAACAAAATTCTAGCAAACAGAATCCAACAACATATTAAAAAAATCATTCATCATGACCAAGTGGGCTTTATCCCAGGAATGCAAGGATTCTTTAATATCCGCAAATCAATCAATGTAATACACCACATTAACAAATTGAAAGATAAAAACCATATGATTATCTCAATAGATGCAGAAAAAGCCTTTGACAAAATTCAACATCCATTTATGATTAAAACTCTCCAGAAAGCAGGAATAGAAGGAACATACCTCAACATAATAAAAGCTATATATGACAAACCCACAGCAAGCATCACCCTCAATGGTGAAAAATTGAAAGCATTTCCCCTGAAATCAGGAACAAGACAAGGGTGCCCACTCTCACCACTACTATTCAACATAGTTTTGGAAGTTTTGGCCACAGCAATCAGGGCAGAAAAAGAAGTAAAAGGAATCCAGATAGGAAAAGAAGAAGTGAAACTCTCGCTGTTTGCAGATGACATGATCCTCTACATAGAAAACCCTAAAGACTCTACCAGAAAATTACTAGAGCTAATCAACGAATACAGTCAAGTTGCAGGATATAAAATTAACACACAGAAATCTCTTGCATTCCTATACACTAACAATGAGAAAACAGAAAGAGAAATTAAGGAAACAATACCATTCACCATTGCAACAAAAAGAATAAAATACTTAGGAGTATATCTACCTAAAGAAACAAAAGACCTATACATAGAAAACTATAAAACACTGATGAAAGAAATCAAAGAGGACACAAGCAGATGGAGAAATATACCGTGTTCATGGATTGGAAGAATCAATATTGTCAAAATGGCTATACTACCCAAAGTAATCTATAGATTCAATGCAATCCCTATCAAACTACCAACAGTATTTTTCACAGAACTAGAACAAATAATTTCACAATTTGTATGGAAATACAAAAAACCTCGAATAGCCAAAGTAATCCTGAGAAAGAAGAATGGAACTGGAGGAATCAATCTGCCTGACTTCAGACTCTACTACAAAGCCACAGTCATCAAGACAGTATGGTACTGGCACAAAGACAGAAATATAGATCAATGGAACAGAATAGAAAGCCCAGAGATAAGTCCACGAACCTATGGTCACCTTATCTTCGACAAAGGAGGCAAGGATATACAATGGAAAAAAGATAACCTCTTTAACAAGTGGTGCTGGGAAAACTGGTCAACCACCTGTAAAAGAATGAAACTAGAACACTTTCTAACACCATACACAAAAATAAACTCAAAATGGATTAAAGATCTAAATGTAAGACCAGAAACTATCAAACTCCTAGAGGAGAACATAGGCAAAACACTCTCCGACATAAATCACAGCAGGATCCTCTATGACCCACATCCCAGAATTTCAGAAATAAAAGCAAAAATAAACAAATGGGACCTAATGAAACTTAAAAGCTTTTGCACAACAAAGGAAACTATAAGCAAGGTGAAAAGACAGCCCTCAGATTGGGAGAAAATAATAGCAAACGAAGCAACAGACAAAGGATTAATCTCAAAAATATACAAGCAACTCCTCCAGCTCAACTCCAGAAAAATAAATGACCCAATCAAAAAATGGGCCAAAGAACTCAACAGACATTTCTCCAAGGAAGACATACAGATGGCTAACAAACACATGAAAAGATGCTCAACATCACTCATTATCAGAGAAATGCAAATCAAAACCACAATGAGGTACCATTACACGCCAGTCAGGATGGCTGCTATCCAAAAGTCTACAAGCAATAAATGCTGGAGAGGGTGTGGAGAAAAGGGAACCCTCTTACACTGTTGGTGGGAATGCAAATTAGTACAGCCACTATGGAAAACAGTGTGGAGATTTCTTAAAAAGCTGGAAATAGAACTGCCGTATGACCCAGCAATCCCACTTCTGGGCATACACACCAAGGAAACCAGATCTGAAAGAGACACATGCACCCCAATGTTCATCGCAGCAATGTTTATAATAGCCAGGACATGGAAGCAACCCAGATGCCCATCAGCAGACGAATGGATGAGGAAGCTGTGGTACATATACACCATGGAATATTACTCAGCCATTAAAAAGAATTCATTTGAATCAGTTCTAATGAGATGGATGAAACTGGAGCCCATTATACAGAGCGAAGTAAGCCAGAAAGATAAAGACCATTACAGTATACTAACACATATATATGGACTTTAGAAAGATGGTAACGATAACCCTATATGCAAAACAGAAAAAGAGACTCAGATGTATGGAACAGACTTTGTGGACTCTGGGAGAAGGCGAGGGTGGGATGTTTCAGGAGAACAGCATTGAAACATGTATATTATCTAGGGTGAAACAGATCACCAGCCTAGGTTGGGTGCATGAGACAAGTGCTCGGGCCTGGTGCACTGGGAAGACCCAGAGGGATCGGGTGGAGAGGGAGGTGGGAGGGGGGACTGGGATGGGGAGTACATGTAAATCCATGGCTAATTCATATCAATGTATAACAAAAACTACTGTAATGATGTAAAGTAATTAGCCTCCAACTAATAAAAATTAAAAAAAAAATTCTAGTTGTATTAGTAAAAACCTCTCCCCTTTCCCTCCTATAAGTGGGGGTTAGAGTTCCTTACAAGTCTGGACCTTCATGAGGATGACATGGAGCAGAGCTGCCTAGCCAACCTATAAATGACATGCTGATGTTGATGTGTGAGAACCAGACCTTTGCTACTTCATGTGTGTGCTTAGGTCACTCGAGTTGTGTCCAACTCTTTGCGGCACCCCATTGGCTGTATGCAAGCCACCAGCCTGCTCTCTGTCCATGGGATTCTCCAGACAAAGAATACTGGATGGTGGGTTGCCATTTCCTTCTAACAGGGGATTCTTCCTGACTCAGGAATCAAACCCGGATCTCTTATGTTCCTGTATCGCGAGCAGATTCTTTACCCGCTGGCCATCATGGAAAGCCTTGTTACTTTAAGTCACTGAATTTGGGAAATTATTTAAAATGTCATGTAACCTGGTCTATCTGGATGATACAAGTAGGAAAGAGCAAAGGGATGTTTTTTACAGGCACCAGAGGTGAGCCTGTCTGTAACGAGTGAGGTCACCTGACTTAAGCTCTGGGAGGTGGGGTGTGGAACAGCGGCCGGGGCAGGAAGAGCAGCTCCCAAGAAGGTCCATGAAAAGACTTGTTCTGGCAGCAAGGCTCTGAAGGACCTTGGAGTAACAGTACGGAATAGATACTGTGCTGGAAGTTGAAAGTAACTGAGAGGGATGAAGTAGGGAGAATCTTACCTGGTGTTTTAAAGGCGGGGAATCCTTGGTGTTAAAGGAGGGAATCAGGTAGGGAACTTTTCCCCCCCGATGAACATGTTTAAACATTTTTCCCCCACTTCCTCAAAAAGGACATTTACAAAAATTTGGTGGAGAATTTTCCCCAGCAGTTGCATGCACAAGCAAACACTCGTATAAATCAATTTTAAAAAAAAAAATCAAATCAACTACATTCAATCTGCTGTTTTAGAAGCAATTTTCCAGTTATATCTTCATGGATTATTTTCTGAGTCATCTCAAAGAAATTTACCTCTTTTCTTTTTTTTTGGCTGCCCAGTATTCCACTGTATGCATGTACCAAATTATGGAAGCTATTTCCCTGTTGACAGACATATAGTTTGTTTTCACCACTATGCTGATTGCAGTGACCAAATTGTGAAATAATATCATAGATTTTTGTCTTTTTTTCTACAGGCAGCCAGACCAGTTTTTTGCCCACCATTTTAATATGTGAAAAGTTTAGGCTGGGTAGGAGGAACACAATCTGACAGGCCATTAGAGGTGACAGTTTTTTTTTTGTTTGAGGGAGTGCCTGGGTATGCCTTGGACTATGCCAGAAAGAGTGTCCTCAAACATAGTGATGGTACCTCATAGGTGAGCACATGTTCGAATTGACATGAATGGATATGAAAACCACATCCATGGTAGACAACTTATTGGGCCTTCACCTGCTCCTCTCTAAAATCACCATCACTGACTTTAGGGCCAGCCTGGGCACTGTTTGTTGTCGGGAGCTTATCCTGAACATGTGTTATGTGCCAATGTTTAGCCGCATCCTTGCCTCATTTACCCACTAGATGCGTGTAGTGAGCGACAACCCAAAACGTCTGTAACCTGTAGCAAGCAAAAATGTCTCCAAAAATTGCAAAATAGTCCCTGGGGAAAAAGTTTGCTTGTCCACTGATTTTGTCAACGCTGGACTGTTTTGGTATAAGAGTAAATTGACCTTTCTAAAGGGCAAACTGACTCAGCAAAGGTTGATCCTACTTCTTGCCAATCCTGCCTCATTAAAAATGCCCGCTTTCTTCCTGGATTTTCATATAGATAAATGATGAAAACCTTTTTCTGAGTTCAGATCTTATTCCTGACATGCTTCACCATGAGTTAGGTGCAATCTTTCATTATTATCAGTGTCATGCTAATTTACAATGCACATTTATATACCAATTATTTGTACATAGTATACTGTCTAAAATGACAGTCATAACATTAAATGTGTCCATTAGTATCTTATATTAGACTAAGTGTTTATATACGCGTATGAAACCCCAGTACGATTATATACATATAATCCGTCCATTATACATTGGTCTCATCAGTGAAATACCCTTCCTTGTGAATTACTTATCATAAGGCGTGAGTCCGTACTATTTATTTGAGAAGATTACTAGAAATTAAGTATGGTTCCCTTCACTCATACTCCCTAGTGGGACTCATAAGTAAGAAGTTGGCATATCACATGGTCAGTTATTATTCACCATTTTTTTATCTAGTGCTTAGAAACATATGCCTGACACATAGATAGATGCTCACTGGGTAATGGAAGGTATGGGTGGTAAGATAGATGGATGGATGGATAGAGGTGGGTGGTATAGAAAGTGCAATTTATCTACTCAACAAGGGTCACCCTAGGCTACAACATGTCTTCTCCCATTTTTTGCCCCTGGTGCATTCTTAAAGCAATTTATGAAATAATCGCTTATGTTACCTTTACTCATCATTTTAAAAAATTGATGTTAACATGGTCTCACGCACCAAGCTTCATAGTGGAAAGTATAGATAATAACTTCCAGCATTTTATAGAATATGGAAATTTGAAAAATGTAAAATGTTTGATATAGATTCTTTAAATGTACACTATTAACACCTATTGTTATGTATTTCTAATATCCTCTACTAACTTTCACAGTACTCTCCTTCAGAAATAAATGGGTGCAGAAAAGAAAAACATCTCGTGATGAAATTTTATATGTGCCTTAATTGAGTTATTGAAGGTAGTTGGAGTCTTAACTATTAGTTAAAGGAAAAACTTTCCTGTCTATGGGTACTTTGGGACCTGGAAATTTTCACATTTGGGAGCTATGGCCATGCTGAAATTTAGATTTGTGAATAGCGGAGGGGTATGCTTTCCTAGTAGAGGATAGGATTATTATGAACACAGACTATTGTACCTTCAGGCTAACTCCAGTCTTAGGAAATAGATTCATTATAAATGTCTGTGGAACTTCGGAAACTGGATCTCTTGAGATATATTCGCCTGGGCCCTTGGTGCCCATTGGAAAAGTCTTGAAGACCACCATCCCGGGGGTAATTCATACCAGTGGCCAGCAGAGGGCAGTATGTACAACCTGCTTGGCTCTATCTCCCTGGCTCTCAAGATAACGGAAAGAAAGGGCAATTCACCTTGGATGCAGGGGACCACAGCTTGGGCAGTCAAGCCCAGTCCTTTCTGTGTCTTGTGTTTGCACAGTGAATTATTCATAGGAAACTGGCTCCACAGAGAATGGAGGCCCGAGACTCCATCCTACACCTCGAATCAGGGCCTGGGACTGTAAACTTTATTCTTTCTCCACTTCAAGAACTGAGTTTGAGAAAAGAAATTGAGGAGTGAAGTCATGGATCTGAATCAAATGTGGGTTTTTGTTATTCTTATGAGATGAAAACAACAGTGAAATTTCAACGATTTATAGATTCAGGAGGCAGGGAGCAAAGTGACTGAAAACTCCTGCTCTGGAGTCGGCCGATGGGGCTGGGATCTCTCTTCTTGGCAAGCTCACCTTCCTGGCCTCTGCTTCTCTGGCTGTCAGATGGGAACAGGATTACCTTCTCCACAGAGCTGTTGTGAGAATAAATGAGACAATGTGAAAAAAGCTCAGCATGGGAACGGCATTTTGCAAGGGCTCAAGAAATAACTGTGGTGATGACGAAGACAATGATATGGAATTGGCATTTTGTCAGGCATAAGCGTTTCAGAGCTTCCCATTCAGGTCTGAAGAGGAAGAATCAGAAGTGAAAAAAGCAAGCTATTTACATATTGTAAGTTTTACAAATCCAGGAGTTAGAAGCAGAAGCAGCCAAAGGAAACAGGCAGAATCAGAGATTCAGAGTTACAGTCTTGCTCCTCCACATCACTCACAAGTGCCTTCCAGGGCTGAGGTCCCACCCAGTGCTGCTAACAGGGTCTCTGTCTACAGTACTGTGTAGATGATGGCTATACGTGTAGCCTCAGACATAGAAACAGTGACTTCGTTCATTGGATAGATCCTCTGTGCAACCTTAAATGTGGGGATGAATTGGTTGAAATAAAGTTAGCAATTTAGACTAATTGCTCAAATAAAAAGTTAA
>JAJLRB010002216.1:0-22164 GCA_020976825.1 Odocoileus hemionus
AGGCTTTGGCAAGTAAAATAAAGCAGAAATAGTTTTTTTTTCGGGAACTCTTTTGCTTTTTCGAGATCCATGGATTTACAATTTGATTCGGTTCCTGGCCTTTTTCAAAAACCAGCTTGAACATCGGGAATTCACGGTTCACGTGTTGCTAAAGCCTGGCTTGGAGAATTTGAGCATTACAGCATTTAGATAAATGCAATTGTGGGTAGTTTGACATTCTTTGGGATTCCCTTTTTTTTAGGGAGGGAAGAAAAACGGACCTTTCTAGCCTGTGGCCGCTGTGAGTTTTCCAAATTCGGCATGTTAGGCACATTTTCACATGTCATCTTTCAGGATTTAAAATAGCTCAAGGGAATTCCATCACCTCCACTGCTTTGTTCGTAGTGTTTCTTTCAAAGGCCCATCACTTCACATTCCGGGATGCTGGCTCTGGTGATGATCACACCATTCTGATTATCTGGTCATAATATCTTTTTTGTACATTCTTCTGTGATTCTTCCACCTGTTTTTTAATATTTTCTGCTTTTGTTATCCTACAATTTCTGCCCTTTATAAAACCCATCTTTGCATGAAATTTTCCCTTGGTATCCAAATTTTTTTAAAGAGATCTCTATCTTTCCCCTCTATTTTTTTCCCTCTATTTTTTTGAACGTTGTGGGGAAGCTTTTTTACTCTCCTTGCTATTTTTTTGGAACTCTCCATTAAAATGGGTTATTTTTCCTTTTTCCTTTCCCTTTTTTCTCTTTTTTTTACAGTATTTTAAAGGGCCCCTCCTCAAATTCCCCATTTTGCCTCTTTACATTTCTTTTTCGGGGGATGGTCTGATCACTGCCTCCTATGCAATGCACGAACCCCCGTCCATATTTTTAGGCACTCTGTCTATCAATAATTCCTTGAATCAAATTGCACTTACTGTGAAATTTGAAAGGGGATCTAGTTAGGTCATCCCTGAATGGCCCGTTTTTTCCCCCTCTTTCTTAAAATTTAAGTCTGAATTGGCAATAAGGATTTCATGTCAGCCACAGTCAGCCCCGTCATGATTTGCTGACATAGAGCTTCTCCATCTTGGCTACAAAAAATTTAAACCCCTGATTTCAGTGTTGGCCCTCTGGGATTTGTGTAAATCTTCTCTTTTGTTTTTTGGGGGAAAATTGTTTGCTTGACCATGCATTCCTTGGGAAAAAACCTTTACCTTTGCCCTACTCATTCTGTACTCCAAGGCCAAATTTTCCTGTTATCCAGGTATTTCTTTTTCTCCCACTTTTGCTTCCATCCCCTGTAATGAAAAAGGGCTCTTTTTTGGGTTTATTCTAGAAGGCTTTACGTTTCATATAACCCATTCAACTTCCTTTCTTCAGCATTATGATGGGGGCATAGATTTGGAATTTAAAGGTTTGCCTTTGGGAAAATGAACAGAGTCATTCGTTGTTTTTGAGATTGCACCCAAGTACTGCATTTCAGACTCTTTTGTTGACTGTGTGGCTCTCTATTTCTCCAAAGGGGTTTTCTTCCCACAGATAATATAATGGTCCCAGATTTAATTCCCCCATTCCAGTACATTTTTTCACGTTTCCTAAAATGCTGATGTTCCCTCTTGCCTTCCCCCTGTTTGACCACTTCTAATTTGCCTTGATTCTGATCTAACATTCCAAATTCTTATGAAATTTTCTCTTTAAGCATCAGACTTTACTTTTACACCAAACATCCACAACTGGGCGTGTTTCCATTTTGGCTCACCCCTTTTCACCCCTTCTGACTTTTTTTCTTCTCCAGTAGAGTATTGGGTGCCTAAAAACCCTGGGGGTTCATTTTCATGGCATTTTCTTTTTGCCTTTCATACTTTTCAGGGGGTTCTAAAAGCAAAAATTCTGAAGTGGTTTTGCCATTCCCTTCCCCAGGGGCTATGTTGCGTCAAAAACCCCCACCATCCCCCGCCATCAGGGTCCCCACATGGATGGGGTATATTTCATTAGTTAGACAAGGCGTGGTCCATGTGTAGATTGTTATGTTCTGTGATTGTTTTTTTCATTCTGTCTGCCCCTAGGGAGAAGGATACAAGGCTTGGGGAATTTAATTTTTGTTTATTAAAACTTAAATTTAACACACTTTTTTTTATTTGGCTGACCAAATTAGGAAAATGATGAGAACCCTTTGATAATTTTTTCCAAAGGGAAAAGTATGTGAAAAAATGTAGAATGGAAAAGAAAAACTTTAGTTTAAGAAATGACAGCACAAAAAAATAAAAAGAAAGGGCTGTAACGTTTTTCCGAGAAGGGGTAAAAGCAAAATTTTTAGATTTTGGGGTTTGGGAAGCAAAGCTAAAAATTTTACAAAAGGCAAATCACAAAACCCTTGGATGGCTGCCCCTAAAAATTTTCACTCTTTTTGATGAGTTTTACAGTGGGGTATAATTTTGTAAAAATAGATATTATCTTTTTTGTTCCATTTTTTAATTCATTAAAAAGCAATGTGGCTAAATATGGCAGAAGTATTATGACAATTTTAAAAATTAAATAAATAACAATAAAAAAATAGGGAACCCCTTGAAAAAGGGGGAAAAGATTGTTTAAAAAAAGGGGAATTTTTTCTCTCTAGAAAAATTTTTTTAATATTGGGAAATGTGAGCAAACAAAGGCAAAGAAACCCTGTATGCATTTGAATTTCAGAAACTATGATGTACTTTAAAACCCCCAAAGACAGGAAGTTAAACTTTTCAAGGGAATCACACTTGTGAGTCAAGAGAGAATTTTAGCACATCAAGAAAGACAAATGGAAAAGCTTTCCTTTTTCCCCCCCAAACCCCTACAAATGTCGGGAATTTTTGGCACAGGGGAAGGAGGGGTCCCCGCTAGCAAATGTCCCAGGTACAATTAATTCAAATGAATGGTTTTGGTTAATTAGACTGGGGGGAAGAATTTCCTAAATGAAGTAAAAAGTCCACCAAATGGGGTGGGCAATGGAAGAAAGGGAGCATGCACCCCCGTAACATCCATAAACAAATACCTGCTGGGAAAACCCTCTGGGGTATTTGGATTTAAATTCCTCCTTTCCCCTTTACATTACGAAGTAATTTTAACTTTAAAAAGTATTTGCATTCAAAAAAAAGGGAAGAAAACCTGATTCCCCCCTCCCTTGAAAACATAAATTTTTAATATTTCAAATTTTAAGCAATTTGAAAGCTGCAAAAACAATTTTTTCATATTTTCTGGGTTCTAAAAAAAAAGACTTGTCAACAAAAGAGGCCCAAAAGACCTGTGAAAAGATGCTCAAAATCACTAATTATTAGAGAAAAAAAAATCAAAGCTACAATGACCTCACACTGGTCAAAAATCACCATTAAAAAAAAATACAAGTAACAAATACGGAGAGGTGTGGAAAAAAAGAAAACTCCCCTACCCTTTTTGGGGAAGAATTTGGGCACCCACGCAAAGAACAGTAGGGGAATTCCTCAAAAAGCTAAAAATAAGTTGCCATGTACCCACAATACCACCCGCACATTTCTAACAAAACTAAAAATTCAAAAAGACATGCCCCCCTATGTTCATTAGCACATTTACAATTAAAAATAGGAAACAACTTAAATGCCCCATAAACGGGTGAATAGATAAAGAAAATGTGGTATATATATCCAGGGAATACTTCAGCCATAAAAAAAAAAAAAATAATATTTTTGGCAGCAACATGGTTGACCAGAGTTATTATACAAGTGAAGTTAGTCAGAAAGAGAAAAAAAAAAAATTTTCTTTTTTCACTTATAGAAAAATCTAAAAAGGCACAAATAGCCTATTAGAAAAGAAAACAAATTCCGACAGGGAGAACAACTTGTGGTGCCAATGTAGGGGGGGGATGATTGGGATTTTGGGTTTTATCAGATGCAACTTTTATTATAAATGGATAAAGGAGATCCAAATGTATAGCCCCAAAAGAACTATTTTTAATATCCCACAATAAAAAAAATTTGAAAGACTAGAAAAAGAATGGGATAATTGTGTTGTATATATATTTGAATATTTGCTATATACAAAATTAACACAATTTTTTAAATCAACTATAAACCCAAAGGAAAAAAAAAACAGCTTCTTTAAACACAAAAGAAATGACTATCACTAATTGGGGTGATTTTATACTCTGTATTAAAAATCATTATTTCATTTTTTTTTAAATCAACCCCAAAATTTTTTGCCTTTGGGTTTTTGCCCCGAATAAAATAAAAACAATTATTTTTCCCAAAAATGGGTATTAAATCTAAAAAAATCAAGAGTTTTGACTAGGTATTTGGTTGCTTTATAAACTTATATAGTATCTTAAAATTTCTTTTTAACATAATTTTAAAAAATAATGTTTTTTACTGATAAATAAATGATGAGGAATTTATTTCCAGAGGCCAATAAAAAGAACCCTTTCTATAGTTCTAAGTTTTATTAAAAAAAAAAGGGGAGGGGAACGGATTTTTATAAACTAACCCTTCCCCATAATTCCCCAAAAGATTTGTACAACTGGGTGTAAAGCCCCATTGCCTTACCATCTCTTCCAACAAAACTTGGCTGCACAAATTGGCAAAATTTTTCAGAATGGCTTTCCCTGGTTTCAATATTCTTCTTCAAAAAGTGTATTTAAAAAAGCATTTTATACCTTCCGGGGTGATCGACTTTTAGAAAATTTAAATTTAAATTAATCAGATTTATAAGGTTTTTTTTCCCCCCCAACATACATTTTAAATTTCTTTTTTTCTTTTAATCTCTATCTGGTAACAGATGGGCAGCATACTCACTTTTTGATAAAACACTTACGTTTAAAAGCAGAAGAATTTCCCTTTTTTAATGTGCTCTCTCTCCCATCCCAGATTTGAGAATAATTGAATATACCCGGTAATTTTAAAGTTGTGAAATAGTTGTTTGAGACATTAATAAGAAAAATGATTACAAAGCCACAGTATTAACTAACACCTCTGTCACCTCACTAATTTATCATTTTTTTTTAATGGTGGGGACATTTAAGATGCAATTTCTTAGCAATACTCAAATATAGGTTTTTATATTATTAACATAATCCCATGGGAAACTATATCCCCAAACTTCATCTGGAGGTTTTTACCCTTTTACAAATCCGATCCTACCCCACCCACTTCCTCGTAACCACCATTCTACTCTTTGGTTTAAAAAGAATGCCAATTATTTTTTTTAATTAGAAGTTTGTGGCTTTTTTGGATAATGCTATCAAAAACACCCCCTTAAATTTAAAAAATCAAAGTACCAGAGCAAAAAAAAAAAATCAAATACCGGCAAAATCGGGTTGGCATAGCAAAATGATGGAAAGACGTGATTACAGAAAATTGAAATAAAAAATAGTTGCTTTTCTATACACAAGGGGCCCTCTATTTTTTTTAAATTTTTTTTTTAGAAATTTTTATTTTTTAAGCTTGTCAGGTGAATTCAGTTACAGTTTCTGTTGTGCATCATGTCCTTCGGGAGGGGCTTAGATGGGGGCCCAAGGTACCAGGGAAAAGAAACATACTACCTGGCCGCGAGGAGACAATTTTGGCAGCTTGAGGAACTTGGCCTGTTTGTTTTTTCCCGACATTTACCGGGAAGCAGCACTGTGGGGGCGGGATGTCCCAGAGCAGACCCTCACTTCTCGTTTTTAATGGTTGTGTTCCCCTACAGCGGACAATGAGACCAAAGGGAAATTTGGCTAGCCCTAAAAACCACCAACCCTGGGTGTGAAGTATTTACCTATCCAGCAGAACTTCCTCCCTAAATTCCAGTAGATAAGCCACACCCAGGCATGATGGGGGGTATTCTCAGCACATACTTCTTCATGCGAGTGAGATCGGGGCAAAACGTTTTGTGACTTCAAATTTTGGGGGTTTTGGGGTGCCTCGCAGAAGCCCCCACCTGGCAAGAGGATAAAGGCCCCCGTGTTTGATCACTCAAAGAAAAATAAGCCTGGGACAGTACTTCAGTTCACCTGCCCAAAATGATTTTCCTGTTATAATTTAACTGTTGCTTTAATTGCCCCTTCTTTCTTTTTTAAAACCAGATTACAGGGGGGACAGAAACCCCCATTTTTAATTTCATGGTCTTTTAACAAACATGCCTTTTTAATTTTGACCATAATCACTGTCAATTTTATCAGGGATCCACACAAGCTACTCAGCTTCTCTAATCCAATAATGGAGGCACCCTTTTTTTGCATAATACGGAAAAAACTTTATTTAACCCAACAATTCCCACAAAACCAAGGGGCACATTTAAACCCCTTATTAAGGGGGGGGATCCAATAAACCAATTGAAACCTCTAACAGGGGGGGTCTCCAGTGCACGCCCCCAGGTTCCTTTGGCATTGTTTTGGGCATTGTTTAGAACATCCAGGACCGCTATTGCGCTTTAACCGATCACTGTCTTTTTTTTTTTTTTTTTCATTTATTTTATTAGTTGGAGGCCATTATTTTAAAAAATTGCAGGGTTTTTTTTCAACATTAAAAATAATTCCATGGATTTTACTGTACCCCAAATCCCGGCCCCCCCCTCCCCCTCCCCTCCACCCCATCCCTCTGGGTTTTCCATGTACCAGGCCCGAGCATTTGTTCAATAAACCTGGGCTGGTGACGTTTCACCCTAAATACATGTTTCTCTGTTCTCTTGAAACATCCCCCCCTCGCCTTCTCCCAAAGAGTTGCAAGCTTTTTCTATACATCTGAGTTCTTTTTCTGTTTTTATAGGGTTACGTTACCATCTTTCTAAATTCCATATAATGGGGTTGTATACTGTAATGGTCTTTTATCTTTCTGGTTACTTGCTTGTTAAAAAGGGCTCCAGTTTTACCCATCCATTAAACTGATTCAAAGAAACTTTTTAATGGCTGAGAAATTCCATGGGGTATATGTACACAGTCCTCATCCATTCGTCTGCTGATGGGCATCTAGGTTTCTTCCTGTCCGGTATTATAAACAAGTCAGTCTTTCAAGGCAAAACCCAGCGTCCTTAGCAATATGGTGTCTTTCCAGGGCATGGGGCGGTCCTTTCTTTGCACTCAATCTGTTGTATATACTTAAAAATCAGTTTTTGGGGGTTTGTCCCAAAGCTAGGCATTAAGCCCTGATGACCAGGGGTGTCAGGCTTTCGACGGGGACATGGAAGGAATGAGGACAGCCTGACTCTTGCGGGGGAAACCCCAAATGCTTTCCATTATCCTGCCCCTCAAAGGACTTTATTTTTCCCCTCCCCCTTGGTTTTTTCATTGTCCACCCAGGGGTTTAAACCCTTTTTAAAAGGGCCCCATTGTGAATTCAAAGGGGTTTTAATGCCGGGGCTTCTGAGGTCCCCCAGGGGCTGCTGCTGTCCTGTTTTTATCCGAGGTGTCCTTTTGGGCCCGAGTGACGAATACAGCCCAAGCAGTGAATTGTCCCCTTTTAATCCTTTTGTATATCAGGCATCCGGGGGGGTTTCCCTTTTCTTTTCTACAGGTGGGGGGGCCCACCACAGAATAGGGGGGGGTTTTTGGGGAAGATCTACTTATGTACTTGTCCACTCGGGGGAAGGCAAGTGGACGCCAGTCCAAGGGACAGGGGGGAAGGAGGAGGGCCTTAAAAGCCTGGGTCCTGTCAGAGGCAGCCCAGGGGTAAAAAAAAATCTTTTTTTGGTTACTGCCTTCAACATTTAAATTTTGTTTTGAATAAAGATCAGTTTCATTTTTTTTTTTAATATTAGGAAGGAAAAGGGGAAAAGAAGGAACACAAAAAAAAACAAAAATATCCTTTTTTTGTTCATTCCCAAATCTTTCGACTCTTGTTACCCCATGGACTGCAACACACCAGGTTCCCTGCCCTTTACCATCCCAGGCTCTCAATTTCATGTCCTTGAGTCATGATGCCTTCTTACCACAGTATTTATTCTCTTGAAAAAAGCTTTAAAAAACAAACTAATGAAAAAATTGGGGGTTCCCGGTGGGGGCTAATGGGAAAGAACCCCCCCGCCAATGCTGGGACATAGAAATTGGGTTTGATCCCTGCTGGGAAACCCCCGGAGGAGGGGATGGCAAAACCCCTCCATATTTTTGCCTAGAGAATCCCCTGGACAAGGAGCCTGGGGGGCACAATCCAAGGGTCACACAGAGTCAGCATGACTAAGCGATTTAGCATGAATCCCAGAGATAAATAAAACTTACGGAAACAAGTAAGAAGTTAAGGGCTAAGTTGCAGATTCAGAAATTATTAAGCATCACTTTTCAGGGCTGCAAAAAACTGACTTCAATTATTTCAAAAACAGAACCCCGACTACTTTTTACAACATTTTGAAGAAATGTTTCTTCACTTTCCTTTGAAGAAGGAAGTTGAGTGTTTCAATATCTGAAGTTTTTAAATTAATAGGGAAAAAAAGGGAGGTTGGAAGAGGGAATTTTTGGTTTTGAAATAAAAGGAGAAAACCCATGTTAAGAAGGAAATAAAATATCTCAACAAAAAAGGTTGAGTGACCAAAGAAGATCGGGGGACACGTCCCGGGAGCTGTGTTTGGGAATGTCGTTGTGTCCAGAGTCATAAGTGGAAAAAAGGGACGGGCAGTGCTCAAGTACATGCAAAAGCTTAGCTCCCTTAAACCTAATTTAATCCTTCTTTAATAGGGACAGACCAAAAGGGGGTTCATGCAGTAAACGGGGGATTTTTTTCCCCGCTTCAAATCCTTATCATGTTCCTAAAAAAACAGAAAAACCTGTAATTGCCTCCTGAAAAGATCACCCAATCCCTCCTTGCGCATGCACCACAATTTTAGTAGTGGGAAAGGAAAGGGAGCCCCTTTCCAGCCACAGAATTTAAAACCCTAAGGGGTTTTAAATTGGGTAGGCGCCCCCAAAAACCGTCTGGCCCAAAAAGGTGAAGACAGTTCTGCTAGAGGCTTCCGCATGTCTTCTTTCCTGAAAAAAGAGTCACCACGGGGTTTTGTCTGCCTCCCCCACAAGGTTTGTGAGGACAACTGCAACAAAAAGCCACCATTTTGTATCGTGAGAGGAAAGTCACGAACAAAGGAAACCAGCCCCGAGTTCTGCCACCCCGAGTGCCGGGGAAACCTCCCTGGGCCATCCTCCCGGGTCGCTTGCAATGTGAGAGAAGAGCTCTCTCTTTTTCAAACAAACATATCGATAATTTTCTTTAAGGCAGAAATCCTAGGCTTAAATCACGTGAGCAAATTGAGAGGGGTGTATTCCCACTCTGATCTCCTTTAACCCCCACCTTGGGTCTACCTTCGATAAAATCAAGCAGGAGGGGGGCAGGATTTTTTTGCCATTTTTTTACCATCTGTTTCGGCCCATAAAGCGTGATCGGGCCTCATGTCCCCCTCTGAAACTTCATTTTTCCTTTGTGGCGTTTGGCCCCAAAAAAAAACCCAGCCCCTCCCCCTGAAGGGATAAAACCCCTCCCACCCTTCTCAGAAGTGGTCCTCTAAAGGGATGCATCAAGATAATCAGGATGACCTGGAGCTTATTAAAAGTAGGGGTCCCGGCCCCCATCCAAGCTCTCAGAAGTGCTGTCCTAATAAGCATCTAGTTAACCGATGCAGGTGAAGTAAAAACTCTCCCTTATCCTCTGACTGTCCTTTCACGGGGCCCACACAAGATAAGCCAATCCGTCTCATTGCTCTGCACCCAGATTTGGTTGCATCCACCGGGGTTTTCCTCTTGCTTTTTGCCCTTCACCCCAGGTTGACCAGCCAAATCTCACTTCCATAGGAATGTCACGGGACCCCCACCTCCCCCAGGGAAAAAGTCTTGGGGGGGTCATTTCCTCAGCCCCCCATTTTTTCTAGCTCAACTTTCCCCCCAGTCCCCGTTTTTAACCCAAAATTTATTAATTATCACTTTTAAATTCTCGTGAGCCAATGTCCGAGTGACAAAAATCCACAATTATCAAAACTCAGTTTTTTAAAAAAATTCCCTAAAAAAAAAACGACCCCATAAACTTAGAGAATGTTGGATGTGAGACTGTAGCACGCTGGTTATTTTTAAATAAAAATGTTTTTGATGTATCTGCAGCTTTGCATTTTTTTCCTTAAAACAAAAAAAAACTCATAGGGCGGGGAAAAAAAATTTTTTTGTTGCTTATTTTTTTATTTATGTATTCATGTATGTACCTGTGATGTCTCTATTTAGAAAGCCCAAAAAAATTTTTTGCCATGCGCAAGGTTTGTGGGATCTAGTTCTCTGCCCAGGGCTGGCCTGGGTCTTGACAGCAAAAACCCCCAGAGCCCAACCACGGACCGGGACTGCCAGAGAAGTCCCAAAAAACCCAAAACCTTTAATTTTAAACATGACTACAGGGCATGAAGACCGTGAAAATAGCCCACCCCAAACCCATAGCCCCAAAAACCCCCTTCCCCGACCCAAGACCCTCCTGCCCCCAGAACGAAAGGGAAAAGGTAGTGAGTGGAAAGACTGAGGACCGGGGTCCTGCCCTTCCTGCCAACCCCTTGAGGCAGTAGAAAGGGTTTTGAGATATGCCTGAGGCCCGGGGTTTAAAATCTCCCTTTCCCCCTCACAAAAAGTATGATCAAGGAGGTACATTAATGTGCTGCCCATTTTAAAAATAAAGAGCTTCAAAACTCTTTTCCTTGCCCAAATGTTGGTGCCCATTGAGTCCAAACTCCGGTGTAAAAAGAAAAAAGTTTCCTCATAACAGCCCGGTTTAGTTTTATATTCCATAACAAACCCCCCTTCTTCTCCATGCCTCGCAAGTAAGGGCAATTTTTAAAACCTTTTTATTTGTTCTCGTGGCAATATTTGTTTTCCCGTTGACCTTTTTCCTTTCTTGAAATCCTTTTCCTTTGGATTCCCCAACAACCTTCCCCTTTTCTCCTTGCCCCACCTCCCCCCGCTTCAGGCACACCTGCTGCCAAACAACGCTTTTTTTCTCCCAAAAAACTGGCAACCTACAATTTGAAAAGAAAGGGGGTGAATCACAAGGAATAGGGGCTATTTAATGCATGTGTTTTTCCCCTTAAAACTAGTCAACAGAACCATCTGTAATTTTAACATTTAATTATGACTGAGGAAGTGAATTGTTTTAAAATTTTAACTAAAAAAGGCCCAATCGGAGAAGCTACCTATTGGACAGTATAGTGTAGAGTCCACAAAATAAAGATGGTGCGTGGTCAGGTTGTGGACCAGAGTTTTCATCACCTAGGTACCAGTTAGAAAAGCAGGAAAGGCCCCCTCCCCGACCACTGAATAGAATTTTGCTCTTAACAAAATCACCAGGGCATTTATGCACAATAAATTTGAGAAACTTGCTTAGAAAGTTTAATTTTTAAGCACTATAGTGATGGGCACCCGTTTTTATCCATACATCTGTGGGTATTATTATACCCAAGAAGTTTTCCTTTTGTGAATTTTTACAAAGTCCTCTCAAAACATTAATTAAATACTTATTAACATATCGTGATTTAATCCCACTGGGTGTCAAAATTCTAAGATAAATTTTTTTTTCAAAAAGCAACTGAGTTTAATCTATTATCTGAGTATATCTCACCCTTCTTTTGAGGGGGTATCATGTTTAGTAAAGCACTACTTCCTTCCTTTTGTTCTGGGGAAGTTTATTTTTCCTTTTCGTAAAGGAGTAAATTAGAAGAGAAAAAATTGAACCAACTTTTTCAATAATCTCCCAAACAGGTAACCAGCTTGACTGTGAAATGGGCCCACTCCCATGCTTATGAGAAGACCACGCAAAGCATTTAAAGACTGAACTAAATAGATTAGAGAAAAATTTTCGTTGAAAAAATGTTTTCTCATTTTTTTGAATGTCTCCATCCTGGGTTCCCAAGGGTTAAAAACCCAATTTTCCCAAAAAAAAAGGACAAGACTCTTTGGGAAAATAGTGAAACTTCCGATGTACGGGTTTTGGGGGATGGTCGGTGGGTGACAGCGCAGGCCTAAAGGGGGGGGGGCTAGGAGTCTAGAGGCAGGGGTTTCCCCGTGGACTTACTTGGGTGCCTCAGTTCCTTTGTAAAAAGAATATTTAAGCCTCTTTTGGTCAGTTCTAGCTCTTACGCTCATCTTTGAAAACCTGTAAGGGGGAAGTTAAAATGTTTTAAATCTTATCTCCAAAAAAAGGATCTTTCACAGTCACTTTTTGAAAAGCATATACATTTATTCAACAAACACTGAACTCATTAACAAATAATGCGCACATGATTGGAACGGGGAAGTGACAAGACGGTACAGTTGGGGCATGAAGTCCAGCCAGGAAAAGTGGGAAACTAAAACCCTTGTTTAAAACCTAACCAGCTGGGCTTTGAAAGCCAGGGGGGTGCCCTGTTTGATTTAGAGTCCAAAGGGAAGGACACAGCATATCCCGGGTTGTTCCGGGCCATATCTCATAGACCAAAGGGAGGCAATAGCCCCACAATGAAAATTAAGCAATTAAAACCCCTTGTGGAAAATCAACTAAAAACTTCAACTGGGGGGGTGTGGGGGTTTTTCCCTGAGCATCCCCGAACTTGGCAGCAGAGAGGGCTTCTCAGAGGTGGTTAACACAGCGCGGAACTGAATACAAGGGGCAGCCTGAAAACGTGGAAGTGAGAAAAGCATTTGGGGAAAGGACTTAAGATGTGCCTGAAATAACACAACACTGTAAATCAACCTTTCCAAAAAAACAAAAATGAAATAATGCATTTGCAGCAACAGGATGGACTTAGAACATCAAACTATGTGAAGGAAGTCAGACAGAGATAAAAATTTAATGATATCAATATTTGGAATCTAAAAAAAAAAATTTCAAATGAACTAATTTAAAAAAAAAAAAACAGACTCATATACATAGAAAGCAAACTTAAAATTTACCAAAGGGGGGAAAAGTGGGTGGTGAGGGATAAATAGGAGTTTAGGGTTAACGATACACAAATACAGGGGTTAAAAAAATAGAAAACAACAAAACCCACTAATACACAGGGAACTCTACTCAATATTTTGTATTAAACCATTTGGGAAAGAATTGAAAAAAAATAGATAATTAGTGTCAAATGAATACTGGGGTTTCACTGAAAACCAAAACCAAACCCCTTAAAAAACTATACTGCAATAATCAAAATTAATGATTAAAATTTTAAACCTAAAAAATAAGAGGGTTGTATATCTGAACGGGAAAATTTCTAAGCTCTCATGTAAGGTTTTTTATTTTTTTTTAAAAATCTTGCAATCGAATGAAAAGAGGGTGAATTTGAGTATAGTGAGAAAAAAACTAAATAAAGCATTCTTCTAGCTTGTTTTAACTACAATATAACAAATTTTTTAATATTTTTAATTCCTAAAGATGTAGTGTGAACAATTAATCGTGTGCGGCCCATAGTCTTAAATTATAGCTGATTTTTTTTTTTGGGTTTTGTGTTGGTCACAACGACATTTAGTTGTCCTTCGTCAGAGAAGCAAACCCTAAATCAGCATTTTCAGGGGAACATATTTATTTTGAAGATTCAAGAACAATTTTTCTAAAAAAAACGAACCTGCCAGATAAAGTAAAATCCGGGGCTCAAAACCAGATTTTCTCTTTAAAAATAATAAAATTTAAGGGATGTTAAAAATGGATTTAAAAAATTGGCCCCAAGAGAAATTTTCTAACTGAGTTAATTGGTACAGATTGCTTTTCGTAAGAGTTGAAATCTCATCTTTTATTTTTTTCTTGTAATAATCAAGCACATGACCTTTTATGTTTAGATTTTATTTTTTTATATCCTTTGGGGACAAACATATGGGTAATCCCTCACAGATGGCTAGGGGTGATGATTTCCATTTTTCCCAAGGTAAAAGAAAATTTTTTTGAGTTTTAATAAAATAGGCATAATGGTTTTTTCTTTACAGGGTTTTGAGTTTGGGCCTTTTTAAAAAAACCCAGCTGAACGTAAATGATTTGGGCTGCATTTTCCTGTTTTATTGAAGGGATGTTGGTTTTTTTATTTTAGGTATACTAAACCCCAAAATTTCCTTAAAAAATATGCTTTGGACCTTTTAATTTAGCTAAAGATGGGCATGCAGTTAGGCAGGGAAGTAAAAAAATTGATGGAAGAAATTTAAGACTTTTGAATAAAAAAACGGCCCCCCTTTTTGGGTTACATCACCAGACAGTCAACTCCAGATATACTCCCAAAAGGGAGTTATTGAGGGGAAAGGGAGTCTTTTTTGGAAAAGAAAAACCCCAAAAGATAAAAATTTTGATTAGCTGAGAATATGAAGTCTCATAGGAAGTGTCCTCTCCATCATTCTTGTATGAATATGAACATTTTGGATATAATAAGTGCATAGGAATAGCAGAGGTGAAAAAAGTCAAAATTTTTTCATGCTAATAAGAAAGTACTGCAAAAAGTAACGGTAGTGAAAATGAAATTTCCTAACAAAGAAGAATGATTTGAGTCTGTCTCACACTAGTTTTAGAATAAAGATCTGTTGGGGGGCCCAATGTTTTATCTGGACCCTCCTTTTTGACTGTGTAATTTCGAAGCTTCAGCCCTAAAGCTTAGCTCTTCACCAGTTCATTATGCACCCCATGATACCCTTACTGTTGTTAGGGAAGATTTTGTTCTGAAAAGTATTCTCTTCCTCCCTTGATGTAATCCCAACAAATACCAAGTTGTCCGAGTCTTCCCCCAGCAAAAATCATAAAGGAAAAGAAAAAGTAAGTATTTTGGGGTGTATTTAATGGTTTCTGCGTGAAAGCAAGCTAGAAAACTCAGTGTTTGGTTTTTAAAAGCAAGAAAAACTTAAAATTTCCTGGGGGTTGGGTCCTAAGGGGAAAGGGGCCTGAAGAAAAAGGAAATGATCCAACTCCTCTCTTTTCTAAAAATTTATCCCCCTGCATTTGAATTTTATAGGGTGATTTTGAGAGAACTTAAAAGGTGGAATTTTTTTGTTTTATATATCTTTGTGTACACGTAGAAGGAAAATAGCATTGAGACTTTTAAAAACCCAAACCATGTCAGGAATTTGTTAGCTCTTTAGACAGGAATCGTTTTTACTTTTCTAACATTCTTACAAACTAGATTCTTCCCAATTTTCGATTGAAAGGGGAACTTCAGTGAAAAGCATATAAAAACCACCAAAATGGTTGGACATGTAGTTTATTTAATTTTTTCCTTCCTTTAAAGTCATTTCAAATTTAAACTCTTTGTCCTTAACTGCGGGACTACCCGACTTTTTGAAATTTTGTTTTTTGAATTTGTTTTTCTAATCCATAAAACTTTTTTGTTTCACAAAAAGTATAAACTTATTTATTTTTGTATAGTATTGGCTTTAATGATTTTTTCGCACAAAAAATTTTAATTTGTTATCAAAATAAATTATATTTCTAAGTTACAATAAAATTTATTTGGGGGTAGTCAACCTGACAGGGTCAATAGAAATTTTTTTTAATAAAAAAAAAATTTAAATTATTCTAAAAATTTCCCCGGTGCAAAGAAAAATTCTAAGATATTAAGGTTTTCCCTGTGGAAAAACTTTCCCTCGAAACATTGTCCCAAACTTCGACCACTGGAGAGCAATCCCTGAGGAAAATAAACAGATAATTCCAATGGGAAAGTTTGCCTTTTTTGAAGCCCCGGGGGCCAACGATCTAATCAAAAATCTGAAAATTTTTTTTTTTTAATTTCAAAATTTTTTATAACAAAATGCAACAATTTTTTGTAACTTTAAATGTGTTTGCCCCCTTTTAGAGTAAAGGGGAAAAAAAATAAAAATGTCTTTTTGTCTTTGCTGTTTCACCTTTAAAGTTTTTAGTTTTGTATTTTTTTATACATAAAGTTGTCTCAAAAACATGACCATTTTTAATTTACAGTGGTGTAGCAGTATGTAAGTGAAAAATCCTTGTCATTCCCACCCCTTCAACCCCATGGGCTATACACCATGGAATTCTCTGTAGCCTTTCCCTTCTCCAGGGGGTCTTTCCAACCAGGGATAGAACCCAGGTTCCGCATTGCAGGCGAATTCTTCACCAGCTGAGTATTGTAGGGGATATGTATTTTTGTATTTCATAGCTAGAATTCTGTGAGGCCAGATGACTTATCATGCTCTAAAGCGAAAAATGACCAAGTGGCACTTAGGTATGGGAAAAACCCAAAATTTCCCCAAACATTTTGTCTTTCTGCTTACAGCACGCCCCTTTTGCATCCCTTTCCCGAAAAAAAATTTAAAGAAAGCTAAACGAACCTACCCTCAAACTCCAACTTTTTACCAAATGTAACACACCAATCCAGGAAAATTTCAGAGTCTGGAAGAAGGAAAGAGTGAAGGTGAATTATATTTAGGCCCCTTTTTCCCAAAGTTTCCAGAAAATATTTCAAGTCTGATATATCTTCTTTCAACAATTTTATGTGATTACATGATCGCTAAGTTCCAAACGGGTTTCCTACAATAGGAAGGATGGCCTTTTTTTTATAGATCTGATATGGATGTTTGCGGGGTAATGTGGGCCTACCATCATTTAAATTTTAAATTTTGTTCATATGATTTTTTTTGATTTAATTTTTTATTCTAAAAAAAAAATTGCTTAGACTTTTATTTATTTTGGACGAGTCTCTGCCCTTCCTTAAATTTTTTCCAGATTTTTAATATGTCTTTCTCACCCTGTGGGTCTGAATTTAGACATATCCTGAACAGAAGCTTGACGCCCAAGGGCAAGTTTTTTACCGTTTTCTTTTTTTCATTTTTTTCACTCTTGCTTTTAATTTTTTTTAGTAATGAAGATGATTCCGACAAAATTTTTTGGGATTCGTTTATGGGCAGTTGCTGGCAGTTTTAATAATCCACTCTAATTTTGTTAACTTTTATTTAAGGGTTTATGGCCCCTAAATTTTGTGGTGAAAGATAGTGACCAATGTCCCCCCCTGTCAAACCTTCGAACCAGCCCTGTCGTGTGACAGGCACTGCGGACGATTCCCTTTCACTATACAGTGTGGTTTTTTGCGGGGAGGACTGAGGGGCCATTGCGATGTCTTTATGATGTCAAAAAAAAACCCAAATCAATCGCGCCAAATTGTTTAATATTTTTCCGGGGGTAAAATCCACCTCCTGTTCCCCTTTCCCCCCTTTCCCCCCTACTTTTATGTTTAGTTGTCGGGGATTTGGACCCTTTCACCTCCCGATTTTTTAGCGCTAATTTTGGGCAATTATTTCCCCTTTGTTTTCTAGGGGCCATCATCGAAAGTCGATTGTTTATGTTTTTTAAGAAACTCCAAACCATTTCCCCAAAAGTACGGGGGTTTTTAAGCATTATTTTTTGGGATGGGGGGTTGTCTTTTTTTTTGCCAATTTTTTTTTTTACACTATGGCACCAATCAATTACTCAAACAACAATGTTTTGAGTTCTACAAAGACCTCAAACGTGGGGATTTATTATTTTGAACTACTCTTGATTGTTTTAAAGATCAACATTTGTGATCCCTTTCTGATAAAATGTGGGCATTGTTTAACTGGTAAAGGGTCTTTTGGGCCCAACATGTGGCCCATCAAGAGTACAAGCTCAAAACAAGATGTTCTTCCCCCTCAAAAGTGGTTTTTTTATACCCCCCCAGCCTTCCGGTACACTTTATTCACATTTTCTCAAGGGCAGAAAATTCTAGTTAGTTTTTTATAAAGAAATTTTTTTTTGCTTTTTAAATAAGCCGTTGCCCGGATAGCTATGTTTCATAGGTTTTTATCCATTAAAGATGCCTATGTTCTTGCTTTGTAATCATTTTCATTATTGTGATAAAATAGTTTCAATTGAGTAGCTCTTTTACAAAATTTGAAGTTTTTCAAATTTTGTTTTAATCCACCAAAAAGATTTTTTTTAAAAAAAAGGAATGGGATTTATTTTTTTTTTCTTTCCAAAAACTTTATTAGTTTTTCCTATCTGAACAGTTCAATTGCCTTAACCCTACACAAATTATCCAAAACCCTCCAACCAACAAATTTTTTTTTTTTTGAATATTTTCTTTCCCCTATGACACTGTTTTGGGTTTCCCATATACCTCTTCTTTGCATTTTTTTTCACTAACTTTGATCCAAATATTCTTTTTAAAGGGCCAGGAACCCAAAAATAAAGACTCTACAGAACCTTTAAATTATTCAACTTAGGGAACTTTGGGGAGGCGCTTCTTGAAAATTACTGATTTTTACCATATCTGGAGGGAAAAAATTAGCTCAGAAAGTCAAAAGACCCGAGGAAATCTTTTTGGGATTGATGGGGCATTGGGTTTTATTCTGATTAAATAAACAGTAGTCAGGAAGCGAGTTACCCCCCCCAAATCTCCCTTTCCAGACATGCAGCCATAACAGGAAAAGAAAGGGGAAAAGGCGGAAAAACAACTGGATTTATTTAAGCATGCGGCAGACTATTTTAGGCCTGCCTCTGAGACTGTGGGGCATTCCAAACTTTTTTAAGGGACCATAAACCCATATGTTATACAAAAAAGTCTGTCGTTTAAATGCAAAAAAACAACCAAACAACCAAAATTAGGTTTACTTTTCAAACATGACATTGATAGGTCCTTACCTTTGCTTTGCCTAATTTTTCTCCATAAGAGGGCTTAAACCCCTTCTTTTCCCCTTTTGCAAATTTGGGCCCAAGGGTTTTTCCCTTGACAAAACGACTTCATGCCAGGCACTGAAGCAGGGAGTTTGACTTGGTTTTCCCTTACCCTCTTTTCAAAAATCCTTCACTCATTCGGTTTTTTGGGGGAAATGAAAAAAAATCCCCAAGAATTTTAAACGACTGCATCTTGAAATTGGTTCGAGTTTTTATTTCCTTGGATTTTTACTGGTCTATATACAGAAAATCAAGTAATTATGGAAAAGGAGGAAAAATTTACCCCCCGTGCCAAGGAAATTGTGTAGTACCTAAAGTTTACCCTACTGTAAGGTCAATACATAAACCGTTATTGGGGAAAAATCTTTTTTTTTTTAATCATTTCCTTTTGAACAGTAGTCTTCAAGTGAAGTGGGGGACAATAATAGTTTAGTGAATGAAAAGAGTAGTAGTAAAAAAAATTTTTATTTTTTTTTTATAAAATATAGTTTATTATACTGATATTCATAAAGGAACTTTCAGCAAGTATGGGTAAAACTAGTAAAAATTACTTAAGGGGATAATACAATTTTTTTTTACTGATAAAGGTGTAAGACAAAATAATCTGAAATCCATGTCCGAAGCTATTGAAGCAATGACAAAAATTCCCTGCAAAAGTTTTTCTCTTAGGGGTAAACCATTCTTTCTTGTGAAAGTATCTTATGGAAAGTAATGAAATGTAACTATCAAGATAATATGAAAACATATCAGATATTACCATCGGGTACCTAACAAAAAATGTTTGTACGCCCCATCTATTATTTTCCTTGTCAAATTGCCTTTTTTAAGTGTGTTTGTGTGTAAATTTTCTTATACTCTCCAACCAGACCAAAGGAATGGGGCTTTTTTGTTGTTATATTTAAACCTACCTTGAAAAACAAACTTTCCCCTTTAAGCTAAAAAGTGTGAAAAAAACCTGAGGGTTTGGGTATTGTGAGATCTGGAAATTGCAAATTGGTCCCAAGTAGAATCATCTGTCCTATGACCCTTGCCCCCGGGTGGAATTGCTTTCACAACAGGTAATAAACCCTGCCTCTAAACTGGTCAATGGGGTTTTGCTGGTACTTCAATTGGGTGATAAAAAATATTGATATTTCAGAGTGAAAACCCCAAGATCGAAGTACTTAGATCCAGATATTTAAACCCGACAAGAAAATCTTAGATTAGCGATTTACCAGTAAATTTTTCTTTTCCTCAAACAGTCATTTTGCCATTGATAAACAAAAATTCTTCAAAAAAACCTTATGCATAAAATGTTACATTAACTCCTTTAATTATAAGGAGCCCAAAACAAAAACAAACTCTCTACCCCCTTATTTTTCAAAAACCAGAAATCTTAGTGCTTTTGACTTACAAAGGGGGTATCATTAGACAAATACTGGAGCGATCAAGTATTTTTCCTGTCAAGATCCCACCAGGAAATGAAGTCCCACAAAAATTTGGGTAATTTAAGGCAACACAATGATGAGAACTAGTTATAAAAAAGTGTAACAAGCGGGAAAACCAAAACAATGGGCCCCCAAGGCCCGTGATAGTGCGCGCACATCCTTAGCCGAAAATGAAAAAGGGGTAGGGGACCAAAAAAAGGAAAAAGGGGTATTGTGGAGTGAAATAAAAGTCGCTCTTTTATCTGGTTTTTTGCAACCCAGGGACTATCAGCCCCTGGAATTCCCCCAGGCCAAATAGGATGGGTACCCTTTTTCCCTTTATCCGGGGTTTTCCCAAATCCGGGGGATTCAACCCCAGTTCTCCGTGTTCAGGCAATTCCTTCCCAGCTGAGCCACAGTTCTTTTCAGTGCTGTCGGCCCCAACCTTTTTGTGCCCCCAGAACCGCAGTACCCGGGCCTCCCTGCCCATCTCAATGCCAAGCCCCGCCAAACCCCATGCCTTGGGTCAGGAGCCATCCAACCATCTCCCCTCTTTTGTCCCCTTCTCCTCCTGCCCTAATCTTTCCCACAAGGGAAGCCCAATTTGTGGATGAGCTGTTTGAAAGAAAAACCTTCCCAAGAAACAATCACCCACGGAAAAGCTATAGAAAATAAACCAGGGGAAAAAACATACCACCTTTTTTCTTCTCCCCCCTTCCGTTTTTTTGGTGTGTTCTAAATTTTGCTGAACAAAGGCAAGGGGAGACGTTGAGGTGGTTAATACAAGAAAAATTTTTTTGGGGTTAGAAAAAAAAAATCATGGAGAAAAAAAGGACAGGACCCCTATTTCAAAAATATGTTTTATTGAAGCATTGCCTAAAACAGAAGCAAAAAATCAAGATCAAACTTGATGGTAAATGGTTTTTTAAAAAAAAATTCCAGAATGATAAAATTAGGCTGACACATTTCAAAGAAAAAGCAACATAAAATTTCAGAGATAAGCCATACGAAAAGTCATAAAAGAAAATTTTGTTTAGAACACGGAAAAAATCTTGCATCAGGACAGTAAAAGAAAAAAAAATCCATGAAAAATTTTTCAAAAATTAAAAAGAATTGAGGAAAATAATTGGCTGTGGACCCAAAAGGGATTTCTAACTACGTATTGGTATTTTTTTAGAAGTTGCTTTTTCATCTCTTTTTTTAAAAATACTTTTGTTGAGCATAATTTCTACGCTGACAGTTTCCTCCACGCTTCTTACTTAGAGCTTTGGTTTCAGGGTATTTCTAGCCCTTTAAATATTTTGGGAAGATGCCTCTTTATTTTCTGGAAGAGTTAAGAAAAGACATTAAATCTTCTCTTATATTTTCTGGAACCATTTTTGAATCATCTATCCTGGATTTTTTTTTTGCAGGCTTTTTATTTGTGATTCCATTTCTTTTCTTATGTCTGTTGAGATTTTCCCTTTTTCCCTTTAATTTTTATTAAATTAGTTTGGGAGGAATTTACCATTTAAACCCAAGGTTTCCCAATTTTTTATGAATGTTGTTCTAGTATTCTCTTAAAAACCCTTGGTTATTTCTTTAAGCTTTAGTAATTTTCTCATTTAATTGATTTTGTGTAAAATTTTTGTTTTCTCCCCCTTTTTTTTTGTCACTGAGTAAAGGTTAAAAATTTTATTATCTTTCTAAAACAACTTTCTGTTAGGGTTATTTTCCATGTTTTTTTTTTTATTTTTGTCCACTGTAAAATTTTTTATTTCCCCACCCTCTACAGCATTCACTGTAATTTTTCCTCATTGGAGTTAGGGATTTTTGTATTTTTTGTAAGTTTCTTGAGGGTTTTTTTCTGGGAAGGATTTGTTCCTCATTTAAGGGGTTGTTTTTAAGATTTTAGGCAGGTCCAGAGAGTAAATTACGTCCAGAGTTCTATTCCCCATTAATTTAAGCAAGAACTTGCTGAGTTCTTAAAACCCATGTCCCCTAAAATTTTTAATTTCAATTTCGGTGGGGAAAAGACTATTTCCCCCCCCATTTAGCAATGGGACAATTCCCAAGGGGTTAAGTTTTTTTTTAGAAGATCGGATATAAAAAAAGGGTTGTAAAGAAGTTTCCTTTTTTTTTTTTTCGTTTCCCCTTTTTATTGTGATTTTAAATTCCAACCCCCAATGTTCCGGGTTTTTCCCTTTTCCCCCACAATTGGAAATTCAGGGGTGACAAACA
>JAJLRB010002217.1:0-21997 GCA_020976825.1 Odocoileus hemionus
GGTGGATCGGTGTCACATGTTTACTGGCTGTGATATGATACATAGAGTGGCTGTGATATCATTGGTAGAGTGGGGGTGATAACACAGATACAGTGGACGTGAGGTCAGATATAGTGGATGTGATGTCTGGTATAGTGGACTTGATGTCATTAATAAAGTGGCGTGAGATCATAAAGAGTGGATGTGATGTCGTATGTAGTACATAAAATATCATACGTATAGTGGCTGTGAGGTCATACATACACTGGGTAAAATAAAATTGGTATATATTGCGTGTGTTGACAGAGATACAATGCGTGTGATGTCGGATATAGTGGCTTTGAAGTTACACAATGGCTGTGTTGTTATAACACTGCGTGGGATGCCATATGACGTGGACATGTCATAAACATAGAGTGTGTGATGTCATAGATAGAGTCATTGTGTGATGTCGCATATATAGTGATGTGTGATATCATACAGAGGAGATGACATGTCATATCGTATATAGTGAGTGTGATGTCATGAATAGAATGCATGTGATGTCATAAATACTCAGGTTTGTTCTCATAAAGTGTCGATATGATGTCAGGAGTAGTGCAAATGACGGCATACATATGCCACCTGTGAACTCTTGCACAGTTGCTGTGATGTCATCGACAAAATGGGTTTGATGACATATACAGTGGATGTGATGGCACTTTTCACGGGTTTCAAGACAGATACAGAGCTTGTGTAGGCATACACACAGAGTGGATGAGATCATATACAGTGGATATGATGTCATAAACATAGTGGGTGCCATGACAGATAAACAAAGGTATGATGACATAAAGAGTGGATTTGATGACATATAAAGTGCCTGTCGTGTCATACATGCAGTGGGTGTGATTTCACACG
Source organism: Odocoileus hemionus (assembly GCA_020976825.1). NCBI lineage: Eukaryota > Metazoa > Chordata > Mammalia > Artiodactyla > Cervidae > Odocoileus > Odocoileus hemionus. The sequence continues at coordinate 880 of JAJLRB010002217.1, forward strand.
TACAGAGGGGGTAATGAAATCATTCAAGTGAGTGTGACTACACCGATATAGTGGGTGTTATGTTGGATACAGTGATTGTGTTGTCATTCATACACCATGTGAGATGTCATATATACTGAGTGTGATGTCATAAACATAGGAGGTGTCTTGTCACAGTTACAGTGGCTGTGATGTCACAAGTATAGTGTACGTGATGTCATAAACAGTGGATCTGATGTAATGAATAAAGTGGATGGGATGTCATGAATACAGTCTTGGGATGTCATAAAGAGTGGGTGTGATGTCACATAAAATTCATATGATGTCATACATATAGTGGATTTGATATCACACATATTGCGGGTGTGGTATAATCAATACACTGTAGGTAATGACACAGCTAGAGTGGATGCGTTGTCAGATATACTCTATGTGATGACATGAATAGAAACGGTGTGATGTCATAGAGCAGTGTGACTAAATACAGAGTGAATGTGATGTCATATGTAGTTCATTTGATGTCATACAAATAGTGGCTGTGATATCATACAAGCAATGGGTCTTATATCATCGATAATCTCGGTGTGATGACACACCTTCTGTGGATGTGCTGTCAGATGTAATGGCTGTGATGTGAGACAGCGTAGCTTTGATGTCATGAACAGAGTGTTGTGATGTCAAAAAGCATGGCTGTTATGTGGTATATAGTGCATAATATGCCATGTCTATAGTATGTGTGATATAATACATGCAGTTTTTGTTATATCACTGATAGAGAGGGAGTGTTCACCCAAATAAAAATACGGAGGGTGTGATGTCAGTCATACTGTTTGTATCGTCTCAACACAGTGTGTTTGATGTCAAATATGTTGGATACGAATTCACAAACCCAGTGGGTGTGACGATACGGATAATGTGTCTGTGATGTCAGAGGTATATGGGATGAGATGGCCTAAACCGTGGATATGATGTCACATATAGGAGAACTGATATCATGAATGCAGTGTTTATGATGTCATAAATGCTGAGGATTGATGTCATAAAGTGCGAATGCGATTTCATGTAGAGTGTTTATGACGATATATGTATGCCAAGTGTGATGATTTTCATACTTGTTATGCTGTCATCGATACAGAGTGTGTGACGACGACACAGTTAGAGTGGCTGTGATGTCGAATATAGTGGGGGAGATGTCAGGCATATTCTGTGTGATGTCATGAAAGCAATATGTGTGTGATATCATACATATTATATATGATGTCATGAATATACTGTGTGTGATGTCAAACAATTAGGTGTCTGATGTCATAAAGAGTTCATGTGATGTCACACATACTGAATATGATATCCTGCATAGAGTATGTGTGACGTCATACAGAGAGTGTGTGTGGTATAATCAATACACGGGGTTTGATGACACAGATACCGTTGAGGAAGTGTCAGATCTAGTGGGTGAGATGGCAGATATAACGTTTGTGATGTCTTGTGTGTGTGGTCATATATAGTGTGTGTGAAGTCATGAATGCAGTGGATGTAATGTGATGACTACAATGGCGTGAGTTCATAAAGAGTGGATGTGGCCATATGTATAGTGCATTAGATGTCATACATAAAGTTTGTGTTATGTCATACAAACAGTTGTCAGAGGTCATCAATAGGGTGGATTCAATGTCAGATATAGTGGGAGTGATATCATTAGTGCAGTGCATGTGATGTCATAAAAAATCTGTGATGTCATAAAATTGGGATGCGATGCCATATAGAGTGTATATGATGGTATACATGTAGTGGGTGTGAGGTCATACATACAAAGGGTGTGATATCATCGAAAGAGTGGGTGTGATGACACAGATACAGTGGCTGAGATGTTAAAAGTATAGTCAATGTGATGTCTTATACAACGGATATGATGTTGTCTTGCGTAGCGCATGAGATCCCATAAATATATTTGGTGTCATATCCTCATTACAGTTGATGTCATGACCCAGATTCAGTGGATACGATGTCAAATAGAGTGGGTGTGATGTCCTAGAAACGGTGGTTTGATGTCATAAACTGAGGATGTGATGTCTAGTATGGTGCAAATGTTGCCATACATATGCCGAGTGTGATGTCATGCAGCGAGTGGGCGTGATATCAGTGGAGAGCTTGGGATGGCAAAGAAAGAGTGGGGGCAATGTCTGGTAGAGTGGGTGTGATGTCATGCCTGAAGTGGATGTTGCAACATAAATTCTGTGGTTTGGTGTGATAGACTGGATATGATGTCATCTGAAATGCAAATGAGTTCCTATATATGCCGAGTGTGGTGTCAACAACACACAGTGTTGTGATGTCATACATTGTGGATATGATGTCATAAATAGGGTGGATCGGTGTCACATGTTTACTGGCTGTGATATGATACATAGAGTGGCTGTGATATCATTGGTAGAGTGGGGGTGATAACACAGATACAGTGGACGTGAGGTCAGATATAGTGGATGTGATGTCTGGTATAGTGGACTTGATGTCATTAATAAAGTGGCGTGAGATCATAAAGAGTGGATGTGATGTCGTATGTAGTACATAAAATATCATACGTATAGTGGCTGTGAGGTCATACATACACTGGGTAAAATAAAATTGGTATATTGCGTGTGTGTTGACAGAGATACAACAATGCGTGTGATGTCGGATATAGTGGCTTTGAAGTTACACAATGGCTGTGTTGTTATAACACTGCGTGGGATGCCATATGACGTGGACATGTCATAAACATAGAGTGTGTGATGTCATAGATAGAGTCATTGTGTGATGTCGCATATATAGTGAATGTGATATCATACAGAGGAGATGACATGTCATATCGTATATAGTGAGTGTGATGTCATGAATAGAATGCATGTGATGTCATAAATACTCAGGTTTGTTCTCATAAAGTGTCGATATGATGTCAGGAGTAGTGCAAATGACGGCATACATATGCCACCTGTGAACTCTTGCACAGTTGCTGTGATGTCATCGACAAAATGGGTTTGATGACATATACAGTGGATGTGATGGCACTTTTCACGGGTTTCAAGACAGATACAGAGCTTGTGTAGGCATACACACAGAGTGGATGAGATCATATACAGTGGATATGATGTCATAAACATAGTGGGTGCCATGACAGATAAACAAAAAGGTATGATGACATAAAGAGTGGATTTGATGACATATAAAGTGCCTGTCGTGTCATACATGCAGTGGGTGTGATTTCACACGTACAGAGGGGGTAATGAAATCATTCAAGTGAGTGTGACTACACCGATATAGTGGGTGTTATGTTGGATACAGTGATTGTGTTGTCATTCATACACCATGTGAGATGTCATATATACTGAGTGTGATGTCATAAACATAGGAGGTGTCTTGTCACAGTTACAGTGGCTGTGATGTCACAAGTATAGTGTACGTGATGTCATAAACAGTGGATCTGATGTAATGAATAAAGTGGATGGGATGTCATGAATACAGTCTTGGGATGTCAAAAAGAGTGGGTGTGATGTCACATAAAATTCATATGATGTCATACATATAGTGGATTTGATATCACACATATTGCGGGTGTGGTATAATCAATACACTGTAGGTAATGACACAGCTAGAGTGGATGCGTTGTCAGATATACTCTATGTGATGACATGAATAGAAACGGTGTGATGTCATAGAGCAGTGTGACTAAATACAGAGTGAATGTGATGTCATATGTAGTTCATTTGATGTCATACAAATAGTGGCTGTGATATCATACAAGCAATGGGTCTTATATCATCGATAATCTCGGTGTGATGACACACCTTCTGTGGATGTGCTGTCAGATGTAATGGCTGTGATGTGAGACAGCGTAGCTTTGATGTCATGAACAGAGTGTTGTGATGTCAAAAAGCATGGCTGTTATGTGGTATATAGTGCATAATATGCCATGTCTATAGTATGTGTGATATAATACATGCAGTTTTTGTTATATCACTGATAGAGAGGGAGTGTTCACCCAAATAAAAATACGGAGGGTGTGATGTCAGTCATACTGTTTGTATCGTCTCAACACAGTGTGTTTGATGTCAAATATGTTGGATACGAATTCACAAACCCAGTGGGTGTGACGATACGGATAATGTGTCTGTGATGTCAGAGGTATATGGGATGAGATGGCCTAAACCGTGGATATGATGTCACATATAGGAGAACTGATATCATGAATGCAGTGTTTATGATGTCATAAATGCTGAGGATTGATGTCATAAAGTGCGAATGCGATTTCATGTAGAGTGTTTATGACGATATATGTATGCCAAGTGTGATGATTTTCATACTTGTTATGCTGTCATCGATACAGAGTGTGTGACGACACAGTTAGAGTGGCTGTGATGTCGAATATAGTGGGGGAGATGTCAGGCATATTCTGTGTGATGTCATGAAAGCAATATGTGTGATATCATACATATTGTATATGATGTCATGAATATACTGTGTGTGATGTCAAACAATTAGGTGTCTGATGTCATAAAGAGTTCATGTGATGTCACACATACTGAATATGATATCCTGCATAGAGTATGTGTGACGTCATACAGAGAGTGTGTGTGGTATAATCAATACACGGGGTTTGATGACACAGATACGTTGAGGAAGAAGTGTCAGATCTAGTGGGTGAGATGGCAGATATAACGTTTGTGATGTGTCTTGTGTGTGTGGTCATATATAGTGTGTGTGAAGTCATGAATGCAGTGGATGTAATGTGATGACTACAATGGCGTGAGTTCATAAAGAGTGGATGTGGCCATATGTATAGTGCATTAGATGTCATACATAAAGTTTGTGTTATGTCATACAAACAGTTGGTCAGAGGTCATCAATAGGGTGGATTCAATGTCAGATATAGTGGGAGTGATATCATTAGTGCAGTGCATGTGATGTCATAAAAAATCTGTGATGTCATAAAATTGGGATGCGATGCCATATAGAGTGTATATGATGGTATACATGTAGTGGGTGTGAGGTCATACATACAAAGGGTGTGATATCATCGAAAGAGTGGGTGTGATGACACAGATACAGTGGCTGAGATGTTAAAAGTATAGTCAATGTGATGTCTTATACAACGGATATGATGTTGTCTTGCGTAGCGCATGAGATCCCATAAATATATTTGGTGTCATATCCTCATTACAGTTGATGTCATGACCCAGATTCAGTGGATACGATGTCAAATAGAGTGGGTGTGATGTCCTAGAAACGGTGGTTTGATGTCATAAACTGAGGATGTGATGTCTAGTATGGTGCAAATGTTGCCATACATATGCCGAGTGTGATGTCATGCAGCGAGTGGGCGTGATATCAGTGGAGAGCTTGGGATGGCAAAGAAAGAGTGGGGGCAATGTCTGGTAGAGTGGGTGTGATGTCATGCCATGCCTGAAGTGGATGTTGCAACATAAATTCTGTGGTTTGGTGTGATAGACTGGATATGATGTCATCTGAAATGCAAATGAGTTCCTATATATGCCGAGTGTGGTGTCAACAACACACAGTGTTGTGATGTCATACATTGTGGATATGATGTCATAAATAGGGTGGATCGGTGTCACATGTTTACTGGCTGTGATATGATACATAGAGTGGCTGTGATATCATTGGTAGAGTGGGGGTGATAACACAGATACAGTGGACGTGAGGTCAGATATAGTGGATGTGATGTCTGGTATAGTGGACTTGATGTCATTAATAAAGTGGCGTGAGATCATAAAGAGTGGATGTGATGTCGTATGTAGTACATAAAATATCATACGTATAGTGGCTGTGAGGTCATACATACACTGGGTAAAATAAAATTGGTATATTGCGTGTGTTGACAGAGATACAATGCGTGTGATGTCGGATATAGTGGCTTTGAAGTTACACAATGGCTGTGTTGTTATAACACTGCGTGGGATGCCATATGACGTGGACATGTCATAAACATAGAGTGTGTGATGTCATAGATAGAGTCATTGTGTGATGTCGCATATATAGTGAATGTGATATCATACAGAGGAGATGACATGTCATATCGTATATAGTGAGTGTGATGTCATGAATAGAATGCATGTGATGTCATAAATACTCAGGTTTGTTCTCATAAAGTGTCGATATGATGTCAGGAGTAGTGCAAATGACGGCATACATATGCCACCTGTGAACTCTTGCACAGTTGCTGTGATGTCATCGACAAAATGGGTTTGATGACATATACAGTGGATGTGATGGCACTTTTCACGGGTTTCAAGACAGATACAGAGCTTGTGTAGGCATACACACAGAGTGGATGAGATCATATACAGTGGATATGATGTCATAAACATAGTGGGTGCCATGACAGATAAACAAAGGTATGATGACATAAAGAGTGGATTTGATGACATATAAAGTGCCTGTCGTGTCATACATGCAGTGGGTGTGATTTCACACGTACAGAGGGGGTAATGAAATCATTCAAGTGAGTGTGACTACACCGATATAGTGGGTGTTATGTTGGATACAGTGATTGTGTTGTCATTCATACACCATGTGAGATGTCATATATACTGAGTGTGATGTCATAAACATAGGAGGTGTCTTGTCACAGTTACAGTGGCTGTGATGTCACAAGTATAGTGTACGTGATGTCATAAACAGTGGATCTGATGTAATGAATAAAGTGGATGGGATGTCATGAATACAGTCTTGGGATGTCATAAAGAGTGGGTGTGATGTCACATAAAATTCATATGATGTCATACATATAGTGGATTTGATATCACACATATTGCGGGTGTGGTATAATCAATACACTGTAGGTAATGACACAGCTAGAGTGGATGCGTTGTCAGATATACTCTATGTGATGACATGAATAGAAACGGTGTGATGTCATAGAGCAGTGTGACTAAATACAGAGTGAATGTGATGTCATATGTAGTTCATTTGATGTCATACAAATAGTGGCTGTGATATCATACAAGCAATGGGTCTTATATCATCGATAATCTCGGTGTGATGACACACCTTCTGTGGATGTGCTGTCAGATGTAATGGCTGTGATGTGAGACAGCGTAGCTTTGATGTCATGAACAGAGTGTTGTGATGTCAAAAAGCATGGCTGTTATGTGGTATATAGTGCATAATATGCCATGTCTATAGTATGTGTGATATAATACATGCAGTTTTTGTTATATCACTGATAGAGAGGGAGTGTTCACCCAAATAAAAATACGGAGGGTGTGATGTCAGTCATACTGTTTGTATCGTCTCAACACAGTGTGTTTGATGTCAAATATGTTGGATACGAATTCACAAACCCAGTGGGTGTGACGATACGGATAATGTGTCTGTGATGTCAGAGGTATATGGGATGAGATGGCCTAAACCGTGGATATGATGTCACATATAGGAGAACTGATATCATGAATGCAGTGTTTATGATGTCATAAATGCTGAGGATTGATGTCATAAAGTGCGAATGCGATTTCATGTAGAGTGTTTATGACGATATATGTATGCCAAGTGTGATGATTTTCATACTTGTTATGCTGTCATCGATACAGAGTGTGTGACGACACAGTTAGAGTGGCTGTGATGTCGAATATAGTGGGGGAGAGATGTCAGGCATATTCTGTGTGATGTCATGAAAGCAATATGTGTGATATCATACATATTGTATATGATGTCATGAATATACTGTGTGTGATGTCAAACAATTAGGTGTCTGATGTCATAAAGAGTTCATGTGATGTCACACATACTGAATATGATATCCTGCATAGAGTATGTGTGACGTCATACAGAGAGTGTGTGTGGTATAATCAATACACGGGGGGTTTGATGACACAGATACCGTTGAGGAAGTGTCAGATCTAGTGGGTGAGATGGCAGATATAACGTTTGTGATGTCTTGTGTGTGTGGTCATATATAGTGTGTGTGAAGTCATGAATGCAGTGGATGTAATGTGATGACTACAATGGCGTGAGTTCATAAAGAGTGGATGTGGCCATATGTATAGTGCATTAGATGTCATACATAAAGTTTGTGTTATGTCATACAAACAGTTGGTCAGAGGTCATCAATAGGGTGGATTCAATGTCAGATATAGTGGGAGTGATATCATTAGTGCAGTGCATGTGATGTCAAAAAAATCTGTGATGTCATAAAATTGGGATGCGATGCCATATAGAGTGTATATGATGGTATACATGTAGTGGGTGTGAGGTCATACATACAAAGGGTGTGATATCATCGAAAGAGTGGGTGTGATGACACAGATACAGTGGCTGAGATGTTAAAAGTATAGTCAATGTGATGTCTTATACAACGGATATGATGTTGTCTTGCGTAGCGCATGAGATCCCATAAATATATTTGGTGTCATATCCTCATTACAGTTGATGTCATGACCCAGATTCAGTGGATACGATGTCAAATAGAGTGGGTGTGATGTCCTAGAAACGGTGGTTTGATGTCATAAACTGAGGATGTGATGTCTAGTATGGTGCAAATGTTGCCATACATATGCCGAGTGTGATGTCATGCAGCGAGTGGGCGTGATATCAGTGGAGAGCTTGGGATGGCAAAGAAAGAGTGGGGGCAATGTCTGGTAGAGTGGGTGTGATGTCATGCCTGAAGTGGATGTTGCAACATAAATTCTGTGGTTTGGTGTGATAGACTGGATATGATGTCATCTGAAATGCAAATGAGTTCCTATATATGCCGAGTGTGTGGTCAACAACACACAGTGTTGTGATGTCATACATTGTGGATATGATGTCATAAATAGGGTGGATCGGTGTCACATGTTTACTGGCTGTGATATGATACATAGAGTGGCTGTGATATCATTGGTAGAGTGGGGGTGATAACACAGATACAGTGGACGTGAGGTCAGATATAGTGGATGTGATGTCTGGTATAGTGGACTTGATGTCATTAATAAAGTGGCGTGAGATCATAAAGAGTGGATGTGATGTCGTATGTAGTACATAAAATATCATACGTATAGTGGCTGTGAGGTCATACATACACTGGGTAAAATAAAATTGGTATATTGCGTGTGTTGACAGAGATACAATGCGTGTGATGTCGGATATAGTGGCTTTGAAGTTACACAATGGCTGTGTTGTTATAACACTGCGTGGGATGCCATATGACGTGGACATGTCATAAACATAGAGTGTGTGATGTCATAGATAGAGTCATTGTGTGATGTCGCATATATAGTGATGTGTGATATCATACAGAGGAGATGACATGTCATATCGTATATAGTGAGTGTGATGTCATGAATAGAATGCATGTGATGTCATAAATACTCAGGTTTGTTCTCATAAAGTGTCGATATGATGTCAGGAGTAGTGCAAATGACGGCATACATATGCCACCTGTGAACTCTTGCACAGTTGCTGTGATGTCATCGACAAAATGGGTTTGATGACATATACAGTGGATGTGATGGCACTTTTCACGGGTTTCAAGACAGATACAGAGCTTGTGTAGGCATACACACAGAGTGGATGAGATCATATACAGTGGATATGATGTCATAAACATAGTGGGTGCCATGACAGATAAACAAAGGTATGATGACATAAAGAGTGGATTTGATGACATATAAAAAGTGCCTGTCGTGTGTCATACATGCAGTGGGTGTGATTTCACACGTACAGAGGGGGTAATGAAATCATTCAAGTGAGTGTGACTACGATACCGATATAGTGGGTGTTATGTTGGATACAGTGATTGTGTTGTCATTCATACACCATGTGAGATGTCATATATACTGAGTGTGATGTCATAAACATAGGAGGTGTCTTGTCACAGTTACAGTGGCTGTGATGTCACAAGTATAGTGTACGTGATGTCATAAACAGTGGATCTGATGTAATGAATAAAGTGGATGGGATGTCATGAATACAGTCTTGGGATGTCATAAAGAGTGGGTGTGATGTCACATAAAATTCATATGATGTCATACATATAGTGGATTTGATATCACACATATTGCGGGTGTGGTATAATCAATACACTGTAGGTAATGACACAGCTAGAGTGGATGCGTTGTCAGATATACTCTATGTGATGACATGAATAGAAACGGTGTGATGTCATAGAGCAGTGTGACTAAATACAGAGTGAATGTGATGTCATATGTAGTTCATTTGATGTCATACAAATAGTGGCTGTGATATCATACAAGCAATGGGTCTTATATCATCGATAATCTCGGTGTGATGACACACCTTCTGTGGATGTGCTGTCAGATGTAATGGCTGTGATGTGAGACAGCGTAGCTTTGATGTCATGAACAGAGTGTTGTGATGTCAAAAAGCATGGCTGTTATGTGGTATATAGTGCATAATATGCCATGTCTATAGTATGTGTGATATAATACATGCAGTTTTTGTTATATCACTGATAGAGAGGGAGTGTTTCCCAAATAAAAATACGGAGGGTGTGATGTCAGTCATACTGTTTGTATCGTCTCAACACAGTGTGTTTGATGTCAAATATGTTGGATACGAATTCACAAACCCAGTGGGTGTGACGATACGGATAATGTGTCTGTGATGTCAGAGGTATATGGGATGAGATGGCCTAAACCGTGGATATGATGTCACATATAGGAGAACTGATATCATCATGAATGCAGTGTTTATGATGTCATAAATGCTGAGGATTGATGTCATAAAGTGCGAATGCGATTTCATGTAGAGTGTTTATGACGATATATGTATGCCAAGTGTGATGATTTTCATACTTGTTATGCTGTCATCGATACAGAGTGTGTGACGACACAGTTAGAGTGGCTGTGATGTCGAATATAGTGGGGGAGATGTCAGGCATATTCTGTGTGATGTCATGAAAGCAATATGTGTGATATCATACATATTGTATATGATGTCATGAATATACTGTGTGTGATGTCAAACAATTAGGTGTCTGATGTCATAAAGAGTTCATGTGATGTCACACATACTGAATATGATATCCTGCATAGAGTATGTGTGACGTCATACAGAGAGTGTGTGTGGTATAATCAATACACGGGGTTTGATGACACAGATACCGTTGAGGAAGTGTCAGATCTAGTGGGTGAGATGGCAGATATAACGTTTGTGATGTCTTGTGTGTGTGGTCATATATAGTGTGTGTGAAGTCATGAATGCAGTGGATGTAATGTGATGACTACAATGGCGTGAGTTCATAAAGAGTGGATGTGGCCATATGTATAGTGCATTAGATGTCATACATAAAGTTTGTGTTATGTCATACAAACAGTTGGTCAGAGGTCATCAATAGGGTGGATTCAATGTCAGATATAGTGGGAGTGATATCATTAGTGCAGTGCATGTGATGTCATAAAAAATCTGTGATGTCATAAAATTGGGATGCGATGCCATATAGAGTGTATATGATGGTATACATGTAGTGGGTGTGAGGTCATACATACAAAGGGTGTGATATCATCGAAAGAGTGGGTGTGATGACACAGATACAGTGGCTGAGATGTTAAAAGTATAGTCAATGTGATGTCTTATACAACGGATATGATGTTGTCTTGCGTAGCGCATGAGATCCCATAAATATATTTGGTGTCATATCCTCATTACAGTTGATGTCATGACCCAGATTCAGTGGATGGATACGATGTCAAATAGAGTGGGTGTGATGTCCTAGAAACGGTGGTTTGATGTCATAAACTGAGGATGTGATGTCTAGTATGGTGCAAATGTTGCCATACATATGCCGAGTGTGATGTCATGCAGCGAGTGGGCGTGATATCAGTGGAGAGCTTGGGATGGCAAAGAAAGAGTGGGGGCAATGTCTGGTAGAGTGGGTGTGATGTCATGCCTGAAGTGGATGTTGCAACATAAATTCTGTGGTTTGGTGTGATAGACTGGATATGATGTCATCTGAAATGCAAATGAGTTCCTATATATGCCGAGTGTGGTGTCAACAACACACAGTGTTGTGATGTCATACATTGTGGATATGATGTCATAAATAGGGTGGATCGGTGTCACATGTTTACTGGCTGTGATATGATACATAGAGTGGCTGTGATATCATTGGTAGAGTGGGGGTGATAACACAGATACAGTGGACGTGAGGTCAGATATAGTGGATGTGATGTCTGGTATAGTAGTGGACTTGATGTCATTAATAAAGTGGCGTGAGATCATAAAGAGTGGATGTGATGTCGTATGTAGTACATAAAATATCATACGTATAGTGGCTGTGAGGTCATACATACACTGGGTAAAATAAAATTGGTATATTGCGTGTGTTGACAGAGATACAATGCGTGTGATGTCGGATATAGTGGCTTTGAAGTTACACAATGGCTGTGTTGTTATAACACTGCGTGGGATGCCATATGACGTGGACATGTCATAAACATAGAGTGTGTGATGTCATAGATAGAGTCATTGTGTGATGTCGCATATATAGTGAATGTGATATCATACAGAGGAGATGACATGTCATATCGTATATAGTGAGTGTGATGTCATGAATAGAATGCATGTGATGTCATAAATACTCAGGTTTGTTCTCATAAAGTGTCGATATGATGTCAGGAGTAGTGCAAATGACGGCATACATATGCCACCTGTGAACTCTTGCACAGTTGCTGTGATGTCATCGACAAAATGGGTTTGATGACATATACAGTGGATGTGATGGCACTTTTCACGGGTTTCAAGACAGATACAGAGCTTGTGTAGGCATACACACAGAGTGGATGAGATCATATACAGTGGATATGATGTCATAAACATAGTGGGTGCCATGACAGATAAACAAAGGTATGATGACATAAAGAGTGGATTTGATGACATATAAAGTGCCTGTCGTGTCATACATGCAGTGGGTGTGATTTCACACGTACAGAGGGGGTAATGAAATCATTCAAGTGAGTGTGACTACACCGATATAGTGGGTGTTATGTTGGATACAGTGATTGTGTTGTCATTCATACACCATGTGAGATGTCATATATACTGAGTGTGATGTCATAAACATAGGAGGTGTCTTGTCACAGTTACAGTGGCTGTGATGTCACAAGTATAGTGTACGTGATGTCATAAACAGTGGATCTGATGTAATGAATAAAGTGGATGGGATGTCATGAATACACTCTTGGGATGTCATAAAGAGTGGGTGTGATGTCACATAAAATTCATATGATGTCATACATATAGTGGATTTGATATCACACATATTGCGGGTGTGGTATAATCAATACACTGTAGGTAATGACACAGCTAGAGTGGATGCGTTGTCAGATATACTCTATGTGATGACATGAATAGAAACGTGTGTGATGTCATAGAGCAGTGTGACTAAATACAGAGTGAATGTGATGTCATATGTAGTTCATTTGATGTCATACAAATAGTGGCTGTGATATCATACAAGCAATGGGTCTTATATATCATCGATAATCTCGGTGTGATGACACACCTTCTGTGGATGTGCTGTCAGATGTAATGGCTGTGATGTGAGACAGCGTAGCTTTGATGTCATGAACAGAGTGTTGTGATGTCAAAAAGCATGGCTGTTATGTGGTATATAGTGCATAATATGCCATGTCTATAGTATGTGTGATATAATACATGCAGTTTTTGTTATATCACTGATAGAGAGGGAGTGTTCACCCAAATAAAAATACGGAGGGTGTGATGTCAGTCATACTGTTTGTATCGTCTCAACACAGTGTGTTTGATGTCAAATATGTTGGATACGAATTCACAAACCCAGTGGGTGTGACGATACGGATAATGTGTCTGTGATGTCAGAGGTATATGGGATGAGATGGCCTAAACCGTGGATATGATGTCACATATAGGAGAACTGATATCATGAATGCAGTGTTTATGATGTCATAAATGCTGAGGATTGATGTCATAAAGTGCGAATGCGCGATTGTAGTAGTGTTTATGACGATATATGTATGCCAAGTGTGATGATTTTCATACTTGTTATGCTGTCATCGATACAGAGTGTGTGACGACACAGTTAGAGTGGCTGTGATGTCGAATATAGTGGGGGAGATGTCAGGCATATTCTGTGTGATGTCATGAAAGCAATATGTGTGATATCATACATATTGTATATGATGTCATGAATATACTGTGTGTGAATGTCAAACAATTAGGTGTCTGATGTCATAAAGAGTTCATGTGATGTCACACATACTGAATATGATATCCTGCATAGAGTATGTGTGACGTCATACAGAGAGTGTGTGTGGTATAATCAATACACGGGGTTTGATGACACAGATACCGTTGAGGAAGTGTCAGATCTAGTGGGTGAGATGGCAGATATAACGTTTGTGATGTCTTGTGTGTGTGGTCATATATAGTGTGTGTGAAGTCATGAATGCAGTGGATGTAATGTGATGACTACAATGGCGTGAGTTCATAAAGAGTGGATGTGGCCATATGTATAGTGCATTAGATGTCATACATAAAGTTTGTGTTATGTCATACAAACAGTTGGTCAGAGGTCATCAATAGGGTGGATTCAATGTCAGATATAGTGGGAGTGATATCATTAGTGCAGTGCATGTGATGTCATAAAAAATCTGTGATGTCATAAAATTGGGATGCGATGCCATATAGAGTGTATATGATGGTATACATGTAGTGGGTGTGAGGTCATACATACAAAGGGTGTGATATCATCGAAAGAGTGGGTGTGATGACACAGATACAGTGGCTGAGATGTTAAAAGTATAGTCAATGTGATGTCTTATACAACGGATATGATGTTGTCTTGCGTAGCGCATGAGATCCCATAAATATATTTGGTGTCATATCCTCATTACAGTTGATGTCATGACCCAGATTCAGTGGATACGATGTCAAATAGAGTGGGTGTGATGTCCTAGAAACGGTGGTTTGATGTCATAAACTGAGGATGTGATGTCTAGTATGGTGCAAATGTTGCCATACATATGCCGAGTGTGATGTCATGCAGCGAGTGGGCGTGATATCAGTGGAGAGCTTGGGATGGCAAAGAAAGAGTGGGGGCAATGTCTGGTAGAGTGGGTGTGATGTCATGCCTGAAGTGGATGTTGCAACATAAATTCTGTGGTTTGGTGTGATAGACTGGATATGATGTCATCTGAAATGCAAATGAGTTCCTATATATGCCGAGTGTGGTATCAACAACACACAGTGTTGTGATGTCATACATTGTGGATATGATGTCATAAATAGGGTGGATCGGTGTCACATGTTTACTGGCTGTGATATGATACATAGAGTGGCTGTGATATCATTGGTAGAGTGGGGGTGATAACACAGATACAGTGGACGTGAGGTCAGATATAGTGGATGTGATGTCTGGTATAGTGGACTTGATGTCATTAATAAAGTGGCGTGAGATCATAAAGAGTGGATGTGATGTCGTATGTAGTACATAAAATATCATACGTATAGTGGCTGTGAGGTCATACATACACTGGGTAAAATAAAATTGGTATATTGCGTGTGTTGACAGAGATACAATGCGTGTGATGTCGGATATAGTGGCTTTGAAGTTACACAATGGCTGTGTTGTTATAACACTGCGTGGGATGCCATATGACGTGGACATGTCATAAACATAGAGTGTGTGATGTCATAGATATAGAGTATTGTGTGATGTCGCATATATAGTGAATGTGATATCATACAGAGGAGATGACATGTCATATCGTATATAGTGAGTGTGATGTCATGAATAGAATGCATGTGATGTCATAAATACTCAGGTTTGTTCTCATAAAGTGTCGATATGATGTCAGGAGTAGTGCAAATGACGGCATACATATGCCACCTGTGAACTCTTGCACAGTTGCTGTGATGTCATCGACAAAATGGGTTTGATGACATATACAGTGGATGTGATGGCACTTTTCACGGGTTTCAAGACAGATACAGAGCTTGTGTAGGCATACACACAGAGTGGATGAGATCATATACAGTGGATATGATGTCATAAACATAGTGGGTGCCATGACAGATAAACAAAGGTATGATGACATAAAGAGTGGATTTGATGACATATAAAGTGCCTGTCGTGTCATACATGCAGTGGGTGTGATTTCACACGTACAGAGGGGGTAATGAAATCATTCAAGTGAGTGTGCTACACCGATATAGTGGGTGTTATGTTGGATACAGTGATTGTGTTGTCATTCATACACCATGTGAGATGTCATATATACTGAGTGTGATGTCATAAACATAGGAGGTGTCTTGTCACAGTTACAGTGGCTGTGATGTCACAAGTATAGTGTACGTGATGTCATAAACAGTGGATCTGATGTAATGAATAAAGTGGATGGGATGTCATGAATACAGTCTTGGGATGTCATAAAGAGTGGGTGTGATGTCACATAAAATTCATATGATGTCATACATATAGTGGATTTGATATCACACATATTGCGGGTGTGGTATAATCAATACACTGTAGGTAATGACACAGCTAGAGTGGATGCGTTGTCAGATATACTCTATGTGATGACATGAATAGAAACGGTGTGATGTCATAGAGCAGTGTGACTAAATACAGAGTGAATGTGATGTCATATGTAGTTCATTTGATGTCATACAAATAGTGGCTGTGATATCATACAAGCAATGGGGTCTTATATCATCGATAATCTCGGTGTGATGACACACCTTCTGTGGATGTGCTGTCAGATGTAATGGCTGTGATGTGAGACAGCGTAGCTTTGATGTCATGAACAGAGTGTTGTGATGTCAAAAAGCATGGCTGTTATGTGGTATATAGTGCATAATATGCCATGTCTATAGTATGTGTGATATAATACATGCAGTTTTTTTATATCACTGATAGAGAGGGAGTGTTCACCCAAATAAAAATACGGAGGGTGTGATGTCAGTCATACTGTTTGTATCGTCTCAACACAGTGTGTTTGATGTCAAATATGTTGGATACGAATTCACAAACCCAGTGGGTGTGACGATACGGATAATGTGTCTGTGATGTCAGAGGTATATGGGATGAGATGGCCTAAACCGTGGATATGATGTCACATATAGGAGAACTGATATCATGAATGCAGTGTTTATGATGTCATAAATGCTGAGGATTGATGTCATAAAGTGCGAATGCATTTCATGTCATGTAGAGTGTTTATGACGATATATGTATGCCAAGTGTGATGATTTTCATACTTGTTATGCTGTCATCGATACAGAGTGTGTGACGACACAGTTAGAGTGGCTGTGATGTCGAATATAGTGGGGGAGATGTCAGGCATATTCTGTGTGATGTCATGAAAGCAATATGTGTGATATCATACATATTGTATATGATGTCATGAATATACTGTGTGTGATGTCAAACAATTAGGTGTCTGATGTCATAAAGAGTTCATGTGATGTCACACATACTGAATATGATATCCTGCATAGAGTATGTGTGACGTCATACAGAGAGTGTGTGTGGTATAATCAATACACGGGGTTTGATGACACAGATACCGTTGAGGAAGTGTCAGATCTAGTGGGTGAGATGGCAGATATAACGTTTGTGATGTCTTGTGTGTGTGGTCATATATAGTGTGTGTGAAGTCATGAATGCAGTGGATGTAATGTGATGACTACAATGGCGTGAGTTCATAAAGAGTGGATGTGGCCATATGTATAGTGCATTAGATGTCATACATAAAGTTTGTGTTATGTCATACAAACAGTTGGTCAGAGGTCATCAATAGGGTGGATTCAATGTCAGATATAGTGGGAGTGATATCATTAGTGCAGTGCATGTGATGTCATAAAAAATCTGTGATGTCATAAAATTGGGATGCGATGCCATATAGAGTGTATATGATGGTATACATGTAGTGGGTGTGAGGTCATACATACAAAGGGTGTGATATCATCGAAAGAGTGGGTGTGATGACACAGATACAGTGGCTGAGATGTTAAAAGTATAGTCAATGTGATGTCTTATACAACGGATATGATGTTGTCTTGCGTGCGTAGCGCATGAGATCCCATAAATATATTTGGTGTCATATCCTCATTACAGTTGATGTCATGACCCAGATTCAGTGGATACGATGTCAAATAGAGTGGGTGTGATGTCCTAGAAACGGTGGTTTGATGTCATAAACTGAGGATGTGATGATGTCTAGTATGGTGCAAATGTTGCCATACATATGCCGAGTGTGATGTCATGCAGCGAGTGGGCGTGATATCAGTGGAGAGCTTGGGATGGCAAAGAAAGAGTGGGGGCAATGTCTGGTAGAGTGGGTGTGATGTCATGCCTGAAGTGGATGTTGCAACATAAATTCTGTGGTTTGGTGTGATAGACTGGATATGATGTCATCTGAAATGCAAATGAGTTCCTATATATGCCGAGTGTGGTGTCAACAACACACAGTGTTGTGATGTCATACATTGTGGATATGATGTCATAAATAGGGTGGATCGGTGTCACATGTTTACTGGCTGTGATATGATACATAGAGTGGCTGTGATATCATTGGTAGAGTGGGGGTGATAACACAGATACAGTGGACGTGAGGTCAGATATAGTGGATGTGATGTCTGGTATAGTGGACTTGATGTCATTAATAAAGTGGCGTGAGATCATAAAGAGTGGATGTGATGTCGTATGTAGTACATACAAAAATATCATACGTATAGTGGCTGTGAGGTCATACATACACTGGGTAAAAAAAAAATTGGTATATTGCGTGTGTTGACAGAGATACAATGCGTGTGATGTCGGATATAGTGGCTTTGAAGTTACACAATGGCTGTGTTGTTATAACACTGCGTGGGATGCCATATGACGTGGACATGTCATAAACATAGAGTGTGTGATGTCATAGATAGAGTCATTGTGTGATGTCGCATATATAGTGAATGTGATATCATACAGAGGAGATGACATGTCATATCGTATATAGTGAGTGTGATGTCATGAATAGAATGCATGTGATGTCATAAATACTCAGGTTTGTTCTCATAAAGTGTCGATATGATGTCAGGAGTAGTGCAAATGACGGCATACATATGCCACCTGTGAACTCTTGCACAGTTGCTGTGATGTCATCGACAAAATGGGTTTGATGACATATACAGTGGATGTGATGGCACTTTTCACGGGTTTCAAGACAATACAGAGCTTGTGTAGGCATACACACAGAGTGGATGAGATCATATACAGTGGATATGATGTCATAAACATAGTGGGTGCCATGACAGATAAACAAAGGTATGATGACATAAAGAGTGGATTTGATGACATATAAAGTGCCTGTCGTGTCATACATGCAGTGGGTGTGATTTCACACGTACAGAGGGGGTAATGAAATCATTCAAGTGAGTGTGACTACACCGATATAGTGGGTGTTATGTTGGATACAGTGATTGTGTTGTCATTCATACACCATGTGAGATGTCATATATACTGAGTGTGATGTCATAAACATAGGAGGTGTCTTGTCACAGTTACAGTGGCTGTGATGTCACAAGTATAGTGTACGTGATGTCATAAACAGTGGATCTGATGTAATGAATAAAGTGGATGGGATGTCATGAATACAGTCTTGGGATGTCATAAAGAGTGGGTGTGATGTCACATAAAATTCATATGATGTCATACATATAGTGGATTTGATATATCACACATATTGCGGGTGTGGTATAATCAATACACTGTAGGTAATGACACAGCTAGAGTGGATGCGTTGTCAGATATACTCTATGTGATGACATGAATAGAAACGGTGTGATGTCATAGAGCAGTGTGACTAAATACAGAGTGAATGTGATGTCATATGTAGTTCATTTGATGTCATACAAATAGTGGCTGTGATATCATACAAGCAATGGGTCTTATATCATCGATAATCTCGGTGTGATGACACACCTTCTGTGGATGTGCTGTCAGATGTAATGGCTGTGATGTGAGACAGCGTAGCTTTGATGTCATGAACAGAGTGTTGTGATGTCAAAAAGCATGGCTGTTATGTGGTATATAGTGCATAATATGCCATGTCTATAGTATGTGTGATATAATACATGCAGTTTTTTGTTATATCACTGATAGAGAGGGAGTGTTCACCCAAATAAAAATACGGAGGGTGTGATGTCAGTCATACTGTTTGTATCGTCTCACACACAGTGTGTGTTTGATGTCAAATATGTTGGATACGAATTCACAAACCCAGTGGGTGTGACGATACGGATAATGTGTCTGTGATGTCAGAGGTATATGGGATGAGATGGCCTAAACCGTGGATATGATGTCACATATAGGAGAACTGATATCATGAATGCAGTGTTTATGATGTCATAAATGCTGAGGATTGATGTCATAAAGTGCGAATGCGATTTCATGTAGAGTGTTTATGACGATATATGTATGCCAAGTGTGATGATTTTCATACTTGTTATGCTGTCATCGATACAGAGTGTGTGACGACACAGTTAGAGTGGCTGTGATGTCGAATATAGTGGGGGAGATGTCAGGCATATTCTGTGTGATGTCATGAAAGCAATATGTGTGATATCATACATATTGTATATGATGTCATGAATATACTGTGTGTGATGTCAAACAATTAGGTGTCTGATGTCATAAAGAGTTCATGTGATGTCACACATACTGAATATGATATCCTGCATAGAGTATGTGTGACGTCATACAGAGAGTGTGTGTGGTATAATCAATACACGGGGTTTGATGACACAGATACCGTTGAGGAAGTGTCAGATCTAGTGGGTGAGATGGCAGATATAACGTTTGTGATGTCTTGTGTGTGTGGTCATATATAGTGTGTGTGAAGTCATGAATGCAGTGGATGTAATGTGATGACTACAATGGCGTGAGTTCATAAAGAGTGGATGTGGCCATATGTATAGTGCATTAGATGTCATACATAAAGTTTGTGTTATGTCATACAAACAGTTGGTCAGAGGTCATCAATAGGGTGGATTCAATGTCAGATATAGTGGGAGTGATATCATTAGTGCAGTGCATGTGATGTCATAAAAAATCTGTGATGTCATAAAATTGGGATGCGATGCCATATAGAGTGTATATGATGGTATACATGTAGTGGGTGTG